>OMKZ01020656.1:0-22449 GCA_900302535.1 Neoniphon sammara | reverse complement strand
TGTTTTTGCGTATTGCTGTCATCTTGTTATTGAGCTTTTTAAACGTCTATACCAACACCACTTTCCCTCCTTTCCATTCACAAACTGGGCTCCAGCGCAGGGCGTTCACCGCGCGGCGAGGGCTGGTTTCAGCACCATGGACAGTTCACGGCGCATTTCAGGACCATGCAGAGCACTCTCCTAAAACCACTACTTAACGTCGATTATCACGAGCCATGCAATAGTTTAATGAACACTTGACTGATCATTCTCTGGTGTAAAGGTGGACCTAACCCGGAAACTTCCGTAAGAGTTATTTGGAAAGCTTCAAATGGTTACGGGCCTACAGAATTGACCCTGTGAAATTAAGATGATTGAAGCCGATTCCAGTCTTTGAGCACTGCAACATTATTCATTACGGTAAACAATTAAACTAAATACACCTCTCACGTCAGCGCTCAAGCCAATCCACCATAAGCTCAATATGGGACAATGTTAAGGCCAAAGGCAGGACGCATTTAGAAAAAGAGCGATAGGGAATATGACACTTTTTTCCCCCACATATGACGCATGTGGTGAGGTAAGCGTGGCAGATGCCTACGTGTACAGATGGCCCAGTCTGCGGGTCCCTATCCGCTCTGGGCTTGACGTAACACCCATACAGGCGTAGGCCCCATCATCCAGATGTGGCGGTGTGCTGTGCGCGCCATCTCAACACACACCATGAAAGGCCCCCCTTTTTGCGAACTTCTTCTGTAATGGGGCATGAAATTTCATGATGTACGCATTCAATGGATTTACACTCACACTTTACTTTATATTTAATCCGAGGTTGCGTATTTTGACGGGTGCTTTTTACATTGAGTAAAGAGCTTTAAATAGGCCTTCCGTGGAACAGAAATTTATATGCAAATATACGTTGTTTATTTTCTGCATTCACAAAGCCCTGAAAAGATTTTTGGCCGAAAAACACCTCTGATGATCTTTGTTGTAAGGATTATTGCCGCTGATCCACAATGCAGGCATTATAAGACTGTGAAATATGACGTTCCCAAGCCATTTTACATGTTCTCTAGAACATTCCTCCCATATCATACCCTTACCTTTCTTACACTGCTCACACACTTAAGGCGTCACTGCAATTGCATTGCAGCAAATGTGAAGTTTTATTATTTTATTTTTATTTCTCAAATTTCAATGGGAGGTCAGAGTCTGGAGCCAAAATGATTGCTCCCATTCTGTAAATGATCAAGGCAGAGTCTTTCTGTACACATGGCAGGATTTAATATTCTGACAACTTTCTGGAAACCATTTCATGGTGAAATACGAGCTGATAATAATACTTCCTCTGTAGAATGAGATGTGAACTGAGCTTAGCGACATTAACAGTCCTACAGTAATCTCCTCTCTAAAACATCTCTTACAGTGTCATATTTACCAGATCACACAACATCATCTTAATACATGATGATGCAAAAGCAGGAATTTATTAAAGAGTTTCTTTCGTTGGGTCGAACAGATAGGATCTGCCTTTGTAACAAATACCCTACGATCTAGAGACAGTTCTTTTCAGCTCTATAACTAATGAATAAAGACAAGTTAGAATGATAATATGAGCCGTATGAAAAGCAGACACCAGAGAGACAATTCATCCAAAATAAATCTGGTGTCTGCTGTCAAATTAAACATGTATAAAAGCACATTTCATTGTAGTGTGTTATAAACATTGTGAAACTAGCCTTACCAAGACACACCCAGAGGTGATGAGATAGGATGAAAAAATGTGAGATACACCAAGAATCACGTTGTTATTTTAAGTCTTTTAACCAGATTATGATGTAGACCCTTAGCAATACACTACCAGCTGGTGGTTTTGCAGGCATTTATTTTATTTTGATAAGGGTGTGGCATGGTATGGCGCCAGAACTACCAGTAGGACTTCAGTTCCACAGTCAATACAAACTGCTCAAGAAAGTCCATGCATGCATCAGATGTGCTTATGGCTCTTATCCTTTCTGTAGGTGCTGGAGCTGAAACAGGGTTGTGAGGTGAGCGCTGTGAGGTCAGAGTTTTGTCCTTTGTGGGTCTTTTTGCGGTCTGGGCTTGCTGTTCCTAAGGCAGTAGCCAGGAAGCCCTTACCCCAAAAAGTATCTGCGTTGGATCCTGGCATCTGAACAAGACACCTCCTTGCTCCCTAATGGAACAGTGAGTATCTCTCGGCCCTGTGGGTGTTTGAGAGTGAGGCCACAACTCATTTGTGGCATGTACACAGCACTTGGAAGTGCTTCAGGATCATTCACAATCTGAGTGTCTAAAAATCTGATGAAAGTTAGGTGTGGCCTTTGATCAGTTGTGAATAAAAAAAATCTGAGTGCTAAATAGGATGCAGTTGAGAGGCATGCAGGATGTGGTGGGACAGATGTCGAAATCAGAGCGAGCAACCTGAGAGAAATCCTATTGCAAAGAGTCTTCTTACAGTAAGAAATAGATTCCAGCCTTACTCGCCTTGACTCCAAATCAAATAGAGTGTAAAGTAACACCACTACACTTCCTGGAGTTACACAGAGTCTAAATCTGAAATTCATATCATAGAGAAGATTTTAACACAGACTGTTACTATTTTAATATGAGTGTACTTACACATTTTCCACAGTGCAATGTACGCAGCAAGGGAAATGTCTGTAGGCTGGAGAATTTCATATGCCACGTAATGGGCAAAATATTAAGGACACTCACTCCTGTCATGATGTACACTGATGAGGTGAAACCAGGTAAAAACCATTCCCCTTTGGATAAGGAATTTTAAGCTTTGGGACAACTGAGATGTGGATTGCTCTAAAGGGGCTGTAAATCAATATCAGGAAGATGTCCCTAATATTTTGTACATTCAGTGGATAAGACAATTCCTACTTTCATTGTGCAATGCAAGAATTTCTTAAATCCTTTAGCTTTAAAGCACCAGATTTTTCCTAATTTTGGTCATTCTTCTCATGTCACTTTCTGCTTGACCTGGACATTTATCAAAATCATCCATCTAAAGGTTGTATTATTATGTCAGGAGATGTATATTAAGACAACATACATCTTGTGTGTAGAATACTGTAGATTTGAATCATGGCATCCATCATATCACTTCCATAATTTTGCCCAAAATAGATGTTCAAAAATCATTTGTTTCTGATTCATTTACTCAGTGGATTTTTGGAGAAAACGTGTCAAGATAATTGGATGTGGAGTTTTTCCAGGTGTGGCCATTGCCTGACACTTTTCACACCCCTACATTATTGGATTCTGGGCTGCAAGTCAATAATTTTACCCAGAGTATTTGATTTTGTACACAGTCATCATATCTGATTTCTAATAATGCGTTATATTCTATAATCTGGAAATAACAGTTGTTTCATGAAGTGTTACAAATCATGCCTTATCTGACTGTCATGGTTAAAGCTGGAATGCAATTATTACGTCAGGTATTCATGGCATTACCTATAGAAACAGTTTGAATTGGATGCACACAATGAATGCTTCAATTGAGGGAAAAGGAACCTATGGCATTGAACCTCTGATGTACGCAGAGTTATGTAAGCTTGGTATTTATCCAAATCCATGGGCATACACAATCTGGTTATTGCATGTCTACGCCTTAGGCAATTCTTGTTTCTTGTGCACTGACTAGGACACCAGCTAAGTGTGGATTTACTTACGCCTATCATGTGACTTCACTATCCAGGCAGTGTGTGTGTGTGTGTGTGTGTGTGTGTGCATTCATGCATGCATATGTATGCGTGTCTGTACTATATGTGCGTACATGAGTGTCCATGTGAGACTTTCCTTGCAGTGGTGAAAGAACATTTTAGTTAGAACGCATGTTAAGTGAGTTTATGCAGATGTGCACAGTGTCCCTTACCAACCGCCTTCATACTAAACTCATTCCATCTCACCATTTCCTACTCTCATACTATTGTTCACACTTATACCTCTGTGTTAATATTTATTGCCTAATCTGATGCCTGTTTGTGTTCTCCGGTGGTTCAATTGTCCATGCAGACATACGGTGTTCTACAAGGGAAAAGAAAGACCTCCCCTATTTATCCATACTCATCTGTTGTGTAAAGTTAAGTGAAATCATTTCTAAGTAGAATTACATTTTACTGGTTAAGAAAAAACATACATGTTGAGGAAAAAGAAAAGAGGAGAGGATGATTCATAGCACTCAAAGAGAAATTAATTTTTTGAAATTTTAGGAACAACTGAACTGGACCTATTCAAACAGCTCAACAAGGGCCATTCACTTATTATTTATCTCAATTTAAAAAAAAATACACACACAACAGATTTTACAGCCCAAGCAACAGCACTAACTAATCCCAGACTAAAGCACCCACTCTTCCTGTCCTGTGGGTGGCTACTACAGTACTACAGTGACTAATAGAAGTGAAATGCTTTCCGGTAGACTGGGCTGGGCGCCTGCATCCGTTAATTGACCTAACAAATCTGACTGACCTTCAGATTGAAGCTAGAGATTCCCAGTGAAATCATGACTGTGGCCCACAATTTGTGTGTCACACGTTGCCCTGGGAAATAGGGCAGTGCCTCATCCATGTCATCAGTTGGGGACGTGGGCTGGTGGATGCACTTTTGCTGCACTCCCACTTGTAATGGAGTAAATGAAATTGGTAACCACAGGCAAAGACAGTGCAGGGCGAATTTGTCTGCTGTTATATATGTTCAATGTCTGTGACTTCTTGACCTCTGACACTGAATAAAATGTTTGATAAGAAATAATCCTGTTGGGTGTTTTTGATGTTTGTACAATCACAAAACATACATCTAGATTAGATGTGGGTTTTTGTAAAGGCTGAACCTTTTTTCCATGCAATCTACAACTTTGAGATGGCAAACCAACAAATTTGTCTCCTCAAGAGGACTTTCAGTGGCTGATGTGCTGTGATACAGAGGCAGTCTAAAGGCTGCAGTGTGAAGGTGAAGCTGGAAATATCAGTGTCCTGTTCCCCTGTTTAGCTGCAGGGAGGAGAACATCAGCCAACAGACTAGTTCATTTCAGGAAGGTAACTAATATGGAAGAAGCAACAATCACTTAGGAAAGTGTAGGATAAGTGCAATGAAATGAGCGCGCCAGATGAAAACAGGTGGAGAGACATTTAGAAAAGGGATAAAAGTAAATGAACTGGGGCAGGAACAATCCTCGTAACTCTCCTAACTGTAACGCCACAGGTAAACACTGTGCGAGGATCCATTTTCATGATAATTCAAGGACACAAATGGCTGAAGTCTGATAAATTACATTTCAAAGGAAAGTCTGCTTGCGCAAAGGGGGAAGTGAATAAGGAGGGAGAGATGATTTATAGAATTCAAACGAGCTCTATACAAACTGGCAAGCTGCTCTCCCAATTATTGTAAATCTTTGGGTGAGCAGAGCCCCCCAGAGGATGCTCTGAGAACAGCAAGCAAGAAAACACCAGCCTCACCATAAACATTAGCCCATGCTGGGCCCAAGATATGTGCCAAATGTCTGATATTTGTTCAAGAGACAAATAAAAAATAAAAAAAACCTACTAAATGAGCCCCAGAAGGATACCAGTTCCAGTAAGGTTCCCATAGGTTCCAGCTGGAAACAGATGTGGTACGTAGCAGGTTGATTAAGCCAATTATGGCATATAAAATCACGGAATTTGTACTGGCAGTCCACACCCCCTCAAGGTCTATGACGTATTCACAGCAAAATTACAGTAAAAGCTGCTAACCAGTGCCTGTAACAAAATCTACTATTTACTTTATCCCTGTGGGCAACTTTGCACTTCTTGGCTTTAGTGCTGCCAAAAGAGCTTCTGCTAAGCTCTGGTTTTCAGTGTTTGGTGTTTTTGGTGGAAATCTGCCAGATATTTTATTTCATTGTCATCCAGATGGTGATTAATTATGTTGCCAAAAGCCTACTCATAAAGCAACGCTCAGGGAATATGTGTTGACTCGGCAGGAAAGAGGCCTCTGGAATATCAGCATCGCTGTGCAAGACATTTGTAATGCCACAGTAGGAGTTTTGCTGCTACCAGATTTGGTGCTGCTTCATTCATTCAAAGAATATCATCATAAGTAGTTCTAATGTTTTGCACAGGCTGCACCCAAAATAAAATGAAACGTGAAATGTAATGCAATGGAAGATAATCCAAATAATAACAATCACCTCATCATAAATCAAATTGATAAATAATGCTGAGGAATATATACACTGAATAGGGTCCCTTACTTTTCTCATGAGGCACAGTGAGAAGGTGAGTGCAGGTAAAACACACTACCCTTATTGATTTCCTTTATGTACATTCAGACAACTTCAACACCCCGCCACACCCGCAGCAGTGCCCTCCGCGCCCTCAGGGCTCCTGTTTAATCTCTGCAGTGTAAGAATTTAGAGGTTCAAATCCTATGACAGCATCTTTTTCATTCACTTGTGACAAAAACATTTCAAACATTCAGACACTTTTTAAACACATTAAACACATTTTATTTTCATTAAGTTAAAAAGTTAGCTAGACAGTTAGCTTTAGCTTTCATTATGTATATGCAAGTGTAACGCCAAATTAAAATCTGGTAAGTAAAGCTACTTTGAGAATATGATGAAGAGCAATTTTCTTTTCTTAACTGAGAAAAAGCAAGTTACCCAACATGAGCCTTAAATTTGCACGAAAAGGCAGATGTTTCTATCTGAGTTTGGATAGTTTCTAGGAAAACGCTGCTTTGTCTTTCATTGTTGTGGCAGAACTCCAGATCAGGCTGTCCGTAATGTGAGATAGTTCAAATAATTTGGGAATTGTGCAATGCTCATTTCCCAATCAGGGATCAACAGGCTGCCTACTAAACAAGGAAAGCGATTCATTCTTTAGTCATATGAATTCAACCACAAGTATTTTCTATACAGACAACTTGTGTTAGTGCCCCATAAAAGAATAGAATGTAACACAGTGTTTTCAATCATTTACAGTAAAGCCACTAGTCATATCGACAGTAAATGATAATGGAGAACAATAAAACATTATAGTGACACCTTGAAGTGAAAAAAAAGTTGAACATCAAAGCATGAACAATAGCCTTGCTATGCACTGTGAACCGTAGATTGAAAAATGTTTTAACTGTAGA
Source organism: Neoniphon sammara (assembly GCA_900302535.1). NCBI lineage: Eukaryota > Metazoa > Chordata > Actinopteri > Holocentriformes > Holocentridae > Neoniphon > Neoniphon sammara. The sequence goes on along the minus strand of OMKZ01020656.1, from coordinate 15,318 downwards.
GGGGGGGGAGGGGACTGTTATGGTTCTTGTTCTCATTTTCAGTGGAACCAAAAATAAAGGAGTTTCAACCAAGTCGGCCCTGTGCCATGTCAGCTTACTGGAAATGACCAGGGGAGGTATTCCAATAAATGCTCTCTCCCTCCCAGTTCTGTCCCCCTTCATCCTCCTGTCTGCCTCTAACTCCTGCTCTGATCTTCCATGGCTCTGATCCCTTTGGGACATGTTTGTTTGTGCCCTCCACTAATTTGTCCCTTATTCCTTGTTCTTTGAACCGAACCAAATCACCCACACACAGTCTTTCACATATTTGCTCCTCATCATCCTCCATCTTCATCACAAGCAGAGGATCCCAACCGTGCCGTGCCATTCTTTGGCCTTACCTTATCCACAGCCATCCACTTTCCAACACAGCCGAGAACACTGGTTATTTTTGAAAAACAATTGACATTAATTAAAGCTCTGGGAAATCTTATGGCACTGGTCCACTGTCTACAGGATTTGGGTCCAATTAGGAGTTCAGCTGGAGTTTACTGGGGAGACCGACAGTTGCGCAACATCCACTAGCCATGCGCGGGGGACAAGAAATCTGGGTTTGTGGAAAGAATACAAGATCCAAACTGTAGAGACTGGGACAGTTCACAGCCCAGTGAGCAGTGAAAACGCTTCATCCACTGCCATGTGTTCAATAGACAAAATGCCATTATGAATAGTTATTGGTAGTTATTAGAGGATACATTACAGTACTTCATAGAAATTCAACTAAAAGGCTCTGTGTGGATGAGTGAAATTCACCCATGTCGTGTCAACATGAGAGCACAGCGCCTGCAAGTGAAGCACTCTGCCCACCAGTGATATTTCACTGCTCACAGGAGGAGATGGAGTATGAAGAAGCATCAACGTATACAAAACCTGCATAAGAATCTTTTACTGCTGCACGCTTTTGGTCAGAGACCTTCTTTAAGGCATGAGCAAGCAACAAGTTAACAAAGCATTATGGGGAGTGTAGAACAAGTCACCTAATTTCCCCAAGGCAAAACACCTATCACTGTAGTATATGACCATAGGAGCTGTAGTCCTAAAGGTATCTCAAAGCTCAGTGTAGCAGCATTTGTGCTTTAATTTGGCAGTACTTGCATTTTAAGCTAATAGAAGGATGCATTGCTAGTGGTTAACACAATTTCTTCAATACAGTTGTGTAATTCTTAACACCAATGACTTTTCCAAAACTCACCACCGAAGGGAGGAGACACAATCTGACACTGTCAGCAAAATCAGCTCAAATAGAAAAAAAATATGGGGACAAAGACATGAACAAAAGAACATGTGCAGCTTCTTGGCATGAACAGACAGTCTACCTGCAGTATGTAGACAATGGAGAATGTAGGCTATTCTCTCCTACATATAGCTGTAATCTAAATCATACACAGACACAAAAGCTGTTTTTTATTGATGGGATCATCATTTTTGAACTTGTTGCTGTTATTATTTATTTAGTTTTTTTTTTTCCTTTGCTGCAGTTTCTTCTAACAACAGGTTGAAAATGTCAATCATTTGTTAATTATGTCAAGTGTTGAACTGCTTCTTTAAATTATTGTGTTTCAAAAATAGTATAAATACATGCAAAAAAAAATTGCATGGATGACTAAAGCCATATTCATGGATGTAAAAAAAAATCATGATTCATTTCCTTCTAATCTACAAGTTTCAATTCAACTTTCCTATGAAATACTGGAGAGTGCATTTCATATGAAATATAAAACTGTATCTGTACTGACATTTACATAGATATAATTTATGACAATATGACAAATGATTTTATTCTGTACCTTATTGCTAAGTATCTGTATGTTCTCTTTCATTGTTTAGCTGTGCATTTGGGTGTTAGTTGGCTTGCACCAATAAAGCCAACAATCTGCCAACTCAATCCCCAACATTTAAAACATGAACAACATGAGATTAAATTGTGAGATTACCAACAGGATTATGTCAGCAAACACACAGGATCAAGTGAAAAAATCTTGTTGAAAGGAAACAAAAGCAGGAGCATGGAGTGTGTGTGAGTCAGAACATCATTATCTGTCTTTTCTTATAGTTTCCACAGAGGATCTCCTGCAGCATGGCTGTCAGATGGAGTGACCTTTATGGGTCAGGCTCAGGTTTGGTTAGGGGGAGGAGAGACAAAGAGTGTGGACCAAGGCGGGAGCAAAACCTAGTGATGATTCACCCGAGTTACGAGTCAATCAGATGAGACTATTTAAACAGGGGAACCTTGCAAAGAGGCATGTAGCATCTCACTGTCATTCAGAGTTAGAGGAGCACAGCCACCCGTCACTACACAGGTAAGGCCATGTGTATATGGGACCAATAAGGTGGAGATGATAATTATGTAAGAATACGCTATTATTCCATAGGCCATGACCACTGCTGCTGCTAGTAATGTATTTTTATTGTATTTTATTGTTTTAACTTTAATTGATTTAATAATATTTCATTGCTATTTCTGTTTTTGTTAGTTTAACTGTACTTTTAAAACTTTTAAAAAAATGCATAACCAAAGTTCCAGTATAATTCTGACTTTTGTGTAGAGGATCTTCACTGCTTTGCACATATTGTTCTCTGCATCAGGATGCAAATCCCTCTGGCCCTCCTCTGTGTCTCCGTCATGACGCTGGCACCTGGGTGCACCAGTCTTCCCACAAAAGGAGAATCTATCAGAAACACCATACACAGTATAATAAACATGGCTCAGACCACTTTGGTCCACATTAGGAAACTAAGAACAAAGGTATGCACATGTATCGCCATCTGTATGCATGTTTTACCAATGCAGCCAAAGAGTGAAAGGGTTGTGTGGGCAAATCAGCATGACTTAGGGAAATAGGAAGATTTTGGAAGTTTTAAGATTTTATATTACAAATTAGTAGTTTTACATTTATAGATTTTGCTTTTGAAATAGGATTATCAAAAGTTTTCCTACTGTATCTGTATCTGCTTTATTAATTTTTTTTAGGAAACTTTTTAACACCGTTATCATCGAAGCCATGGTATAAAGTAACACATTAGTAGTTTTAGTAGTCTTTAAATAACTCTGGAAAATGTCATTCAAGAAGATTTGAGCCTTCATTGTTTAAAGAAAATGAAACTGCGCAATGAGGTGAAAAGAAGACAAAAAAGAAAAGTAAAAGAAATTGTGTATCATTTTAAAGCAGATTGAAAATTACAATTTCTTTGATCCTTCTTCCTCAGCTGCCAGTGACTCCACAGTTAGAAGTCATCTCGCCGGCCATCGAGGGTCTCACCAGCATCAGCCGTGACCTGGGACTCCTGGACAACGAACTGCAGAGCCCTCTCTTGGAGCTCATGAGCCAGATCCAGGCTGACGTCTCCAGCTTAGAGGGAAGGGTACGTTCCCTCGCCCTGACACTGGACTGTCCTGTCCCGGCCAGAGTAAAAGCAGAGGCCGCTGAAGACGTCTTCCCTGACAGTCTCCTCTATGTGAGTCTGATGAAGGTGCAGCGCTACCTGGAGAAGTTCCTTCTCAACAAGGAAAAGCTTAAGGTCTGCTGACAAATTCAGGCATACTCCAGATTATACTACGGTGCAAACATAGCTATAGATAGTTGGCAGTGCAATATAGTGCTTTCAACAATGTCATTTATCTTTGTTGGAGTTTTAATAAGCATTTTACAGCAAACATTTGAATACCATTTTCAAGCTGATATCCAATACTCTGCAATAATAATGGTCTGCTGAGTGATAGTTTTTTTTGCATGAGATGCAAGTAGCTTATGAATGCCTCTTGAGGTGCAATGATTTTAATATTTGTGTAACTTCATTTTTGCTACAAAGATAGGAAAATACTTTGACTGTATTTAAAATGTTCTAATATTGAAATAGGCATCCAAGCAAAAGAGATGTCCAGTTTGCTTGACAATCTGAAATGTTTTATTTTAAATATGTGGGCATTGTTTAATGTTGTGCAATTCTGAATGTATGAAATGGTGGACTTTTTGTTGTATATGCAAATATGGTATATTTGCAAGTGTAAGTGAGATTTCCTGTTTGAATTTAAGTGACTGTTTATGGTTTTGTTAGATATGATATTTTTATGAGGACTTGAAGCTGCAATACTTGGCCTTTAGGCAACAAACAATGGAAAAGGTGAAAAGTGTCTCTTTGTGATAAACTTTGCAATAAACATTTTAGTCAACCATAACAAGTGGCTTATTTTCTTTGAAAGGGTGTTTTTTATTCTTTTTTTTTTCTTGCCAAATTTAAAAACCATAAAGTAAAGCATATCATTGAAATAATCCTGGGTTATGTTGGAAATGCCTCACAACTTTTGGGTGACCTAAGAACTAAAACAATCTTATACATTTTAGAAGGAGACTATATAAATATTTCAGCAAAACTATAATATTCCATAGGTAAGGTCACAAACGACCTATTCTGGCATTTAGATATGAGGATGCATTGAGACTGACTATTGAATACTACAGACACACTACAGGCAGAGTGTAGAGGCAGCCAAAATACTTTTTTTTTTCTTTTTTTACACAAATATATGGGCTTCTGCATTATTAAAAACAGATATGAGATAAGCTTTCTGACACTCATGCTATTTTAACACTATACATTTCTTGAATCTTCAAGCTACAAATAAATCAAGCATAAACAAGTGGGTAAAAATGACAACTTCTAAAAACTAAAGTTATTGTATGCCAGCTCTTGTGTGATCTTTTTATTATTCTGAGCATGAAGTCCTCAATCCTGCATTTAGATCAGTGGTTATTGGGTTATCTCTGTATTAACATTTTGATATTATATTGCAGCATTGCTATTACCCAATTTTGTTTTTCCAAATGTAATCATTTTTCCAAAAATAAAACATGCTTTTGATGCAATAACCCAGGCCTTATTTGCAAGTAAAGAAGACTTAGAGCTCGCAACTCAATTTTCTAATACTTCCAGATTTATGTAATGAATCACATTTAAATTCTGCAAGGGATCTTCATCAGATATAGTGATGTGTGTATAGGCTGAACAGTAAACTTGATTGCAAGTATAAAATGTATTAGAGAAATTGTGTGAGGTTAAATGGTTTGCAGGAAGAAGTCACTACATAAACACATAGAAAAGGTATTTGTAACTGAGTTGGTTCAGCTGACTTTTAAATGTACATGAGCCTTTTCTCCAGTAGATGTCAGTCAAGACTCAAAGCTTTGGAAACATTGGCCCTGTGTTGCCACATGGTGGTCTATACATAGCTCTCATGATTAAAAAAAACAACAACAAAAAAAAAAAACTTCAGTGTGTGTGTTTGAGTGTACATGCATGCATGTGTGAACTTTTTTTTTTTTTTACCTAAAAATCTGCATGCTTGTTGGGGAAAGAGTATAATAGGATTTTTGCTACCCAAAGACCCCACTATTACTGAATACAAAACCACGTGCTGGGAGTGGATAATTCCCTCTGATGGGCTACAGTTGACGTTAACATATTGGTAACATGGTCAGTGCAGTTGAACAGTGTTCAAGAATGTGTCACTGCACACACACGCGCGCGCGCGCGCACACACACACACACATATAAACCTAATACCAATATACACAGCTACACAGCTACACAGCTGCACTGTGAGGCATTACACTGCTGCACAGTGTTACAAGTGCCTGAAATACCTCCATCACTCACATGTACGACTAACAGAGGTGAATGTATGTGCTGCCAAGGGGGCAAAGTGACAGGGAAAACAGCATTTAGGCTGTGACTGGGCTACTATGTTTCTGTACCAAGAAACTGATGTGGCAACTTCTGTCCCAATCAAGATCAGATTGATGCAGAAAACCGTCCCCTCCCCACTTCTGGAGGCCAGCCCTCTTTATTTCTTTATTTAGCTTTTTCTTGGCATCAAAAACAATGGTGTCATCCTGACTTACACAAGAAATAATGGAATCCTTGCACAAGAAATAATGAAATCCTGTCTGGACATCTTGGGCAACTCTGAGCAGACACTATTAGAAACGGGTCTGAATTAGGCTGAATTTTTATTCAGTATTTTTCTCTACACACAAACTTAATTTTATAACATTGATTGTTCTCTTTTTAATCATGTATTTGATTGTTGTAAAGTATATTAGAGTACACAGTGCTGATATGGCTTATACAGTGTTGATATAGTAGTTCAGAATAACCCCTTCAAAACGCAGTCACACAACACACACAAAAAGGGCAAAAAATGTTTAGGAAAGAATAAATCAGGATTGAAATTACGTCTTAATCTTTTCCAGAGGATATATGGGCATATATCAGAAATGGGAACCACTCTCAGCACTGAGAACAAAGCAGCAGAACAGTCAATATGCTTATGCATCAGCAAGAAATTAGCCAAATTATTATTTCCCTTTTCACTCACAGGTCTCCAATGTAAATGAAATGAAAGAAATGAAAGCCAGGTACCTGTTCTGCAACTGACCTTTTTTATTTATTTATTTATTTTAATTTGCTCTCAGTCTTTATGCTATGAATGCATAAAGTGAGCTGTAGTGAAAACATTCATGTTCTGGCCCGATTTGGTTTATGGGTTTCACCAGTGGCTCAAGGTTGTTATCAGACAGATGATGGTCAAACAGGCTAAACAACCACATCAAGTCTCACAACAATTAAAAAGTGGCTCTGCACTAATAGATTGAATTTCCTGACATGGAATCATTTTTTATGGTGTATTATACAGAATAAGAAAAATATCGGTTTGTTGAAGTAGTGCTGTGTCACATCCGTTCTGTATCTGCTGGTTGCAGCGCTTCACTGAAGCTACATCACACTAATATTGAGTGAAATATTCAAACCCAAGACACCATTGTATTATGGCTGCACCATTACATCACATAGAGAATAGTCATTGTAATATTGGTGGAAAAGGTTTGGAAATTTGTCTTTCATGTTCCCTTAGTTATTAAAATGTTGACAGTGTAAGGGCTAGTGCTACCAGCAAGCCATAAAAAGAAAACTGAGACTCATGAAATGACTTCCCCCTGAGTTAAATTTCCTGCTCATTTCTAAGTTGTCAAACCCACCTAAACTGTTATTTAATGTGTTTCATCTGTGGTAAGATATGTAATAAAGGTTGTCTTCCCTTCCGGTGCTCATAAAATGAGATTAAGCCTAAAACTCAAATTCCCTCCTGGTAGATAGACATGTCTTAGAAACATTAGAACATATACATTGGAAATGATAACCAGAAGCATTTTATTGCACACATTATCGAGGATCAAAATCTCTGGTATCAAATGAACTGTGCTCAATTAACCAACACCACTACGCTTCATATACAGTAACTTATTAAAACATCTCAGTCAAAGGTAACCTTGGTCCAAATCACAATAAAGACCATGCAGTGGAGAATGCTTTTTAGGTAGCTTGCAGCAGAGATGTAATGAAGGAAATAAGCCTTAAAAAAAATCAACTTTTACTGTTTTGAGTTAATGAACAAGTTTTGTATGGAGTGGATATCATGCCACACTCTGTATAGGTGACCAGTCTATCACAGGGCTACATGTCAAAATGAAAAACAAAATTTTCATGACATTGTTTTACATGTCACTTCATTTCTATCCTGAAAAAGAGCAGGCATTTGTTTTTAAAGAATGAAATGCTGAAATCATGTCTGAATTTAATGCAAGTAACCTTGAAAACCACTCAGCTGTTTTCCAATGTGTGATGCTTTAAAGATGACAAAAGTAAATGAGCTAAGCTCAACATTGCATTTCTCCAAATGCCACTTCGGTGCATCTCAGTCTAAACAATGCAGCAACTGAGCCAAAATGGAATGTAATCATTGTCCAATCACAGCCTTCTGCCAAAATGAGGGCATCGTCGAGTTTATAGAAATGAAGTGAAATGTAAAACAATGTAATGAAGATTGTGCGTTTCATGTTGGCATGTTTTTGCATGCATGGCATTTCCCGTTGTACCAATGCAATTATAGCTTTCCAGTGCGGCATGAACTCCTTTCCACTGGGTTTACAGCCAGGGAAATTTAACATGAAATTACACCAAAAGGAAGATTAAAACAAATGAAATGGCAAAGAAAGGGGATTGGTTGATTGTTTGCTATCAAATACATCCTTATATACTGTAACAGAGACGCAGAGATTACAGTTCTCTTGCACCATGCCTGATTTCAGGCATTTTAGACGCATAGAATACATAAAATATCAAGCACACATTTCCAGGAAAACACACTGATAAAAAGCATCGTTAAACTGAAAATATGGAGAAGAGATTCATTGCTTATCTCCTCAAAAAATGAAATGCATTGTCAAACACAAAACTGATGCCAGATAAAATGACCAAATAGCCTTGAAATGATCACACATCTGGTGATAAGATTTTCGTGATTTATCTGCCAGCTTATTAAGGTGGAGCATGTATAGCAAATTCCAGTCACATGAGTCTCTCACACTTCCAGTCCTTCACATTTTTGCTTTGAGGGAGGCAATAGGCAGTGAGTTCAAGTATTTCTCCAGCGCGGAGAGATAGTCTTCCGGGTGGCATCGCATGTGAGCCGCATGCACCGATTCCTTCCACTTCCTGCTCTCCACGGCCATGCCTCTTTTCCTCCACAGTTCAATCACCCCTTCCAGTACAGCTGGGTCGCAGAGGGCGTCATTTTCGCAGAAGAAGAAGAGAGCTGGCGTGGTGATTGGGCTGTTGTGGAAAACCTTGAGGCTGTTGTTGTAGAGGTCTGCCGTGTGGGATTTGAAGAGCCAGAAGTAAAACATGGCCGCGTTTGTGACCAAGCCCTCCAAACGAGGCACCAGGGTCTTGCCAAGGCCTGAGTCACACCAACAACAGAGGAAAAGAGACATGAATCATGCAGTGACTATGTACAAATGAGCTGTTTGTGGATTTATTATATGTGAATAATGGCAAGTATCTTCTTGCACAAACCATGGAGCTCTCAAAGAGTTCTTGGACTCATGACACACTTGAATAGTAGGTCAGCCGGCTGATGAATTATTAAAAGTACAGACACACATAAACAGCACAAGAGAAACCTGAGTCCCAGAGGATCGTGGGTAGGTCACTCTCACTCACCTGTTGCCATATGCTCCAGTGTCCCAGCCACCATGCTGTCATAAATGTGCCCTATCACCCTTTGGACCAGGCCTGCATATTTCTTTGGCCCTTGGACAGAGTGCATGAGCATCTGGGTGAAAGTGAAGCCTCCGATGGAGCAGGCGTGGACCAGCACGGGACGCCCATAGAAGCAAGGCCCCTCCAGCACCTTCAAGACCTCCAAACCGTAATCCAGGCCCCAGCTTGGCCACAGGAAGTGCATAACACTGCTCTCCACCACAAGGACATCGATGCCATGTTCCAGGTAGAGGTCCCGGTACTTGGCCACGGCGCCTGGCCGGGCACCGAGCCAGGGGAGGAGGAGGAGAAGTGGACGTTGGAAGGAGGATGACGAGACGGATGTGGAATCAGAGGGGTGTGTGGTTTGGGAAGAGGCAGATGTGGGAGAGAGCGGGTCTGAGAGCAAGGGAGCAGAGGAGGAGTCGAGAGGGGAGGGCTGGGGGAGGCTGGAGCCACAGGGAGGTGAGTCGACGTCAGACAGGGAAGGAGGCGAGGTTGAGGACAGTGAAATAGGGCAGAGATCAGTGGGGGTTGGGAGTTCTTTGGCATCGCACAATGTCTGGTCTCCTGCCGTTTGGATTGGAGTATAATAATAAGTAATGCTTTTGCTAATCTTCTGGGTTATGAACCGTTCTTCGTTGACTTTGTCAGGCATCTCTGCATCAGACCTTAAGAGACTGCAACAAAGTAAAGACAGTCACCAGAAACAGAGGGCAGGTCAACACAAAAATACCATGCAATGAGCCATGCTCTGACTGGGACAAACATAAGGCTGAGAGCTATCATAGTTTAATCAGAGAATATTAGGTATTTATAACGATGGTTATATATGCCAAATAAAATGACTATTGTTCAGCATACCTATTTTCATGCAAGTTCCGCAAGCCACGTCACACGCAAGCAATATCAAAGCACTCGTTTCATGCTGTTACCCTCTGAAGGACTGCAAGTTTCCCATTTTAGGAGATGGAAACGTGCAAAGCCGTAGAAATTATTATGAACGGTCAGATCCGGCACCGTGTCGGCGTCGAGGAACTGAAAGGAGCGACAAGCTGACAAGTTACTGGTCCTCCCACACAGGCAGCGAATGGGACAGATGCGGAAATCCTGCATGGGCACCTGCCATATTTTTTTTTTTTTGCCGGCTCTCTCCGCCCCTCGTCGCTATTCCGCAGTCCGCCGCGAACGCGCATTTCCGCTCACCAGCTCGATGCGCTGCGTTGCTGCGTCGAACCAGTTGGACACTTTTCACAAAAGAGTAATACTAAAATTAAGCAGTCACAACAACAACAACAACAACAACAACAATAACAACCACAACGATCTTATTATATTATATTAATTTCCCCCTAGTAAGTTTCGTTCGTAGGCAAACAATCCGCTGTGTAACAAAGTTGTTGTCAAAGTAAATGATTGGTAAACGCGTTTGGCAGTAATCCACGTGTCTCTTGCAAAAGAGGCACTGACTTTACCTGATTAAAGGTTATTATTATTATCAATACTATTATCATTATTATTATTATTGAACTGTAGGAAAACTGGATTGTGCAGTGTTTCAGAGGGTGCCATGGTGCCAGGAGATGAACACACTCCCAGACAGAAAGATGTCTGACAACAGTCTCAGCCTGTGGCTTGAATAGTAACAACTGAACAAAAATGAATAATCAGACTGAAACAAGATTACAAAGTCACACACAGTTCACACATTCCAAACGCATGGATACATCGTATCTCAAGAAGCTTAACCCTGGTTCAAGTTATTTAGCAGTTTAAGAGGCTTTGAGCACGCGAGAGCGAGGTATTGTTGTGATTTTAGGCAGCTGGGTCACACTCAGCTACCACTTAATCTCAGTAGGCCTAGCAGCTATTTGGAAAGTATTACAAGGTGATAATGTTCTATTTTTATGGCCTACAATGAACAAATAGCTGCAGGACATTTCAGTGCCAAAAGATGGAGCCAGAGACTAATCATGCCACTCATTTTTGTCCACAGAATGAAGCTGACTTCATGCCTCATACTGGACGTGGGCCACTTTAATGAAAGTGTCCCTTAGAATGTATTTTATTGATATAGATTAGCTTAATACAATAACTGGTAGCATTGCTTTTTCCCACCCAAGCTAAACCAATGATCCTGTCTGTGTAGTCAGTAGCTTAAAGAGAAAGGCAGCAGTAGGGTAAGGACACTAAAATGGCCTCCTCTCTGCCTCACAAACTGATTCCTTTGACAGAGGGCTCATTTCTGTCCATTGTTCTCCAGGGAAGGCAGTCTCATTTAAAGTTTAACTCCACCTTCAGACAGATATCATCAGTGCCTTCCAGGATTTTGTGATGAAGTGTTCTACTTTTTTGGATGAACGCGACTTTCCCCTGAACCTGTCTTGTCTCCTTCTTATTTATTTCCTACATTTCCCAGAATTGCTCTCAATCAAAAGCGGGTATGTGGACATATGAAAGTTAGCTAGCTAGCCAGTTGGGAAAACTGAGTCCTCTCTGTGACCGAGGCTTACTCGCTGTCTAGCTGCATTATTGCATTATAGATCATTGAGGCTGCTGAGGGTGGAGAAATTTGTATCGCTGCCTCTTCTGTGATGAATTTCTCTTTGTATTTGTTCGTCTCCTTCTTTGTATTAGATAGCAGGAATAAAGTCTGCAATGAACCTCCACTGTAGCTGCACTGGAAATGTCTCAGTGTGATGTCACATCAACTGTGCCAAGCCAGTTATTCTCAGGAATAATGAAAATACACCAACACCATACAGCAAAATGGACCCAGAAATGCAAGGTACATCAACAATAGCTGTTTTTAGGGTGGATATTACCTTTAATTATGCTTTTGAAGTTTCTATATCAGTTCAGTGCTTTTATTTCTGCCTGAGCAGAAGCCTACACAAAATCTATACTCAATAGTCTTGGGATCCTATTTTTTGGTTTTGTGTGTCACCTTTCCACGGATACATCAAATCTGCCTTTTCTCCAAAATTTCAGCACTGCAGTCAGCGCTAATTCCACTCAGTGCAGCTTTCATGTTGTGTGAATGTGAACAGTGGTTGTCATGACAGTATTCGGTGTGTGTGTGTGTGTGTGTGTGTGTGTGTGTGTGTGTGTGTGTGTGTGTGTGTGTGTGTGTGAGGAAGAACCTCTTGTGATTGAAGTGATTCAAAAACTTTGAGAAACATTTGTTTTCGCTCCTTCTGGTCTCTCACCCCATTAGCAGTCTAGCTCGCTCGACCAGGCTCTCTCTTTGGCTTGCTACGCCTCTCCCGCCTTTCTCTCTCTCTCTGTAAACTACTGGACCGATCAACCTGTCAGCCTAATAGGCATTTTTTTTATTCTGTCGTGGCCGTGTTGCTCTGATCGCAGATGAAAAACTCCAGGAGGTGCGTTGTGTTTTCTGGGCGAGTTTCTAAAACACACTGCTGATGAAGAAAGTCAACAGAACACAGAGCAGACACACGGGAGAACAACACTGTAAAAAGTGTCAGAGGCTGATGGGATCTGTCAACAAGCGGGGGTTAAAACAGGTTCAACAGCCTGATGCTTCACCACTGTGAGACATGAAGTGTAAAACAGCCGTGGCTGTTTCATACGTCAGCGGACTAATCTGCCTAATCTTCTCTGGTCTTTGGACGAGGGACAAGATCAAAGCCATCATGGAAAACCCCTCTCACCCTCTCTACAACCAGCTGTGGCACAAAGACAACAACAACTATCTACTTTATATAGACACTGTGTCCCCACTATTCAGTGAGACGCTGTGCACATTTACACAGCTGTGTAACTTCAATGATTATTTCTACATGTCACTCCTGTCCAGAACATTCTGGTATGTGAAGATTATTTTAGCTGCTGTTTGCCTGTCGGCTAAATGAGAATCACCACCGACTGTCATCAGTTTGAATCTGTCGTCATGATTTCTACCTGCTGTGAGTGAACTTGATAGAACGTGTAGATGATGAGGTCAGCAAAACAAACTCTTTACTCATTACTGTTAAAAAAAGACAAAGCATACATTTCAGAGGCTGATGTCACTGTGAAGAAAAGAGTTTCCATAAAGTTTTTTGAAGCATCATCATTCTTTAATAAACTGCAACTCACTTCCCTCCAACAGCTCCATAGCAACGGTCTCCAGGGCGATGTCACATGACAGCATCTTCCAAACCGATCAATCGCAGAACCCAATGGAGCCAACCGGGGTCCAATCACAGGACAGCGTGGAGGGGGGGCGGGTCCGAGCTCTCCAGGTCAGTGTGTGTGTGTGTGTGTGTGTGTGTGTGAGTGTGTGTGTGTGTGTGTGAGAGAGAGAGTGAGAGAGAGAGAGAGTTTCAGTTTGTTGGTCTCTGATCTGGTTTGAACATATCGACCTGCTGAGCTTCACAAACTGCAGAGAAGAAGAATCAGATTTTCAGACGTGATTTGACGCCGTGTGACAGCAGCTGCTTCTGTTCCTCTTTACAATCTGAAATATTTTTACTGTGTGACATCATCTGCAGAATCCCGAGCCTGAGGTACGGTGGCCAGGAAGTTCAAATCACAGCCACAAATCCGAAAACACAACATGAACTCCTGCTGGGAAAGGGAGGTACGGATTGTCTCTGATTGGCCGAGCCGCCCCGTCCGTCTTTGTGACAGGAAGTTTATTATCATTTATCTGATGACGTCGAATCATCGGCAGATAAGCGCGGTCCGGAAATCATTTTGTATTTCGCTCGGAGAGTCCGTGTCAACAGTTCCTCTCTGTTCCAGCAGGAGTTCATGTCGTTGTGATTTGAACTTCCTGGCCACCGTACTGAGGACTCCTCTGGAAATGTGTTTCTCTTATTCATGTCCCGTTTCCTCAGAGCCCAAATCCCCAAATCCAGTTTCCAGTCTCTGTGCCTTTACAACAAACCAAACAGGACTACGGCCGGACTGAAACCCTCACAGCAGCAAGGAGGAGGAGCTTCCTGACCAGATTATTAACTGAACAGATTATTATTTAACTGAGCAGATTATTTAACTGACCATGTTATTATTTAATTTTATGAAACAGATGTTTTATTCCAACTCGTTTGATCACAAGCTAAAGTCTGTCTGCACTGACGTCATCTGACTGGAAATCAACAAGATGTAACTTTTACATCGATGTGATGTCATGACATGTGACATCACACTTCAGAACGACTTCACCAGCCAATCACAGCGGAGTATTCAGCAGAGACAGTGGACAAATTATTATGAAATATCAAACATTTCTGAAAAGATTTCAGTTCACTGCAGGGCTGAAAACATTCTGCTCTGCTGCTTCAGCACGCTCCGTTCTGATTGGTCTACAGCCATGTCTTTAACTCATCTTTCTCTGATTGGCCAGCTGAAGCTGCAGCAGCAGAAGATGCATTTGGGCCCGCCCCCTTTGGTTTTGCGCCCCGCTGGGAGAAGAGACGAGCCCGCCGCCACTTCTGATGGCAATGGCTCCCCTCACAGCCAGGTAGGGGGCGGAGTCAGCAGCACAGGACGTGCCTTAATAAGGAGAGGGGAGGAGTCAGATGCAACAGCAGCACAAGGAACATATAAAGCAGGAAGTGACATCACGTCTGGTTGTGATGGTTGTGAATGGGTTTGCCTCCTCTCTGGTTCTGCCTTATTGAACAGGTTGGATCCTCAGCCAGGTGTCACATGATGACTCACCTGTCTGCTACATGTGACAGAGTGAACATGTGACAGAGTGAACATGTGACAGAGTGAGCATGTGACAGAGTGAACATGTGACAGAGTGAACATGTGACAGAGTGAGCATGTGACAGAGTGAACATGTGACAGAGTGAACATGTGACAGAGTGAACATGTGACAGAGTGAACATGTTACAGAGTGAACAGGTTACAGAGTGAACATGTGACAGAGTGAACATGTGACAGAGTGAACAGGTGACAGAGTGAACATGTTACAGAGTGAACAGGTTACAGAGTGAACATGTGACAGAGTGAGCATGTGACAGAGTGAGCATGTTACAGAGTGAACAGGTTACAGAGTGAGCATGTGACAGAGTGAACAGGTGACAGAGTGAACAGGTTACAGAGTGAACATGTGACAGAGTGAGCATGTGACAGAGTGAACATGTGACAGAGTGAGCATGTGACAGAGTGAACAGGTTACAGAGTGAGCATGTGACAGAGTGAACATGTGACAGAGTGAACAGG
>OMKZ01020653.1:6003-19687 GCA_900302535.1 Neoniphon sammara | reverse complement strand
GAACTGCATCATTTCACACAGGTGGGGGTAGTAGCAGGACGCATGGGGCTTGAACTGGAGAAGCAGGAGAAAGACGTGGATTAGCACCAGACAGTTCATTCAACCCAGTAACATACCCACAATCAGCCTCTTTTGCCTGCTTTTTAAGGGCATTTTGGTCTTTTTGACTACAAATTATACATTTGCTTTTTTAAATTGGCAAATAATAATCATTCAATTTCTACCACTAAGATCTGTATAAGCTTCTTTCCTACTCCTAGAAATTAAGAGCAGACGCTACAGCAGAAGATGGAGCTGTTTTCCTCGCTCTCTGCTACCCACCAGTCCTTTTTCCACCCCCTGATTGTTGAGTTTTCTTTACAATACTGCTTGTTTTTTTCTGTTGATGTAGCAGTTTGTGTAGGGTTGACATTTTCTTCTCCTGCTATCTGCAGGGTGCCGACATTTTCTACAGCTTCAGGCTGTGTACTTGGTTGTTTTCTCATCAGACAGACACCACTCCATTTTTCTGTCCCTGAATGCACTGGAAAGCATCTCCTTAGTCACAGGCGCCCACTAATCATCTACAGTGTCCCACGGTGCCCTCTCTTTTGAAACTGATAAAGATTTCATCAACTTTCTTTTTCTTTTTTTTTTTTTTCTTTTTTTTAACCCAGAACCCCTTTTAACTACTGATCCTGGTTCACAGTTGATCGCAGTTGGACTTGCTTGCTGTTTGCACACACAGGCCTTGATCATCCCTGGCCTGCATGCAAAAACTCTGCCCTTAACCTACTGCTGCAACTAAGAATCATCGACCTCGTGTTGTGCATCTGTTCAGGTCAAATGTGAAGGGAAAAGGAAAAGGCAAGGCTGTCCTGTGCTTGTTAGTCAAATGGTTTTTACTGTCATTCATGTCAACAAGAGGAGCTCAAGGGTAGAGAAAGAGAAAGAGAGAGAGAGAGAGAGAGCACTTTCAGAATAACATCTTTGTAATAGACAAGGGTGTACAGAGTTGAACTGGACTTCCAGAATAACAGCATATCTCCAGGAGGGTAAAATGGAGGTCAGTTAATGTGTGCATGTATGTGTCTGTCAGTGTATTCTACATTATAATTGGTGGTAGACTGTGTGTGTGTGTGTGTGTGTGTGTGTGTGTGCGTGTGTGCGCATGCGTGTGTGTTCCTACCTTCTCGTCGGGCAGCCGTAGCGTCCTGGTGAGCAGCAGCATCAGCAGGCTGGTCCAAGCCTCTCGGTGGCTCTCTGAGGTCAGGCTGATGAAGTAGGCCAGAGCTTCACTACACACCCTGGGAGAGCGAACGCAACACACTTATGTTAGACTACACTGATGATTCCACAACACCAAACAGGCAGCATGAGTCAGCATGTCAGTCTGAACTGGGAAATTTTGCTGTCAAATGTTTAAATTCTGTTGAGGAGGCAAAAAAAATAATGAATAGCCAAAGGGTTTGTTCTGGGCTCTAACACCATATAAATGTGTCATAGTATATATACTACAAGCACAGCGTACAGTACATAATACAGTCAAATATATCCATAGATCAAAACAAAGCTCACTGTGGAAAAAACACCAGTTCTGCAAATGACACAGTTGGTGCTTATTTATCTTCGGTTTAACGTTTAACTAGGCTATGACACGTTGGCAACATCTGAGGTAATGGAGATGGAACAACTCTGATAACACTCAGGACGAGCGGTGTTCTTTTAACTACGTATTCCCTCCTCCTTCAGTCTGTGTGGAGAGGTCGTCGGCAGCAGATGTCACTCACAGCAGCAGGCGGGTCTGGATGTCCGGCCACGAGTGCTGCAGCTGAGGGTCAGAGTACATCCTGAACAGGATCCGCAGGCTGCAGGCCAGACTGCTCGTCTCCTGCTTCAACAAGTTGGGCTTTGATTTCCCTTTGAAGCCTGGGGGGGAGAGAGAGAAAGAGGGAGAAGAGAAGATGTTAACAGAGTGCTAATAGAGCGCTCAAAAAATAACAAAGCCGGCAGCGGCACGCGGAAAAAAACAAATGCATTGTATCAAGTTTCATCAAAGAAAAATTAAGACTATTCAAGAACTCATCAATGCCAGAATGAAATGCTTAAGACCAGTGTTGTAATTGTAGTAAGCATTAAAATGAAACCAACTTCAGACCTATCAGATTATAGGACTGTGTGGCTGGGCTGAACTCACACTGGAAAAACACAGCACAAAGATGCCTTTATCTCGATGGTCTCCCAACCATCCTGCAACCAGAGCGCTTCACTTTCACTCCCAGCAAACACGTACACTCTTAGTTGTAAACTGCTCTGGATACAAGTGTGAGATAAAAGACTCAAATTGCCCTTTTTCACAGCAGACATTTTAACACGAAATAGCAGGCAAACACAGGTGTTACTAATGACATGAATGAAGGTTCTGTTCCATTCAAGTGTAGCAGAGTCTTTCCAGTGAGCTAACATGAATAATAGCAGGACCCTGGCTCTGTTAGACCTAAATGGAACAGAACCTTCATTAATGTCATTAGTAACACCTGTGTTTACCTGCTATTTCATGTCAAAATGGCTGCTGTGAAAAAGGTCTAAAACGTCTTCTAGAACCTCTAACAAGTCCAGTTGCCTTTACCAAGCACTTAGAAGTACCATGACCTGGATGAATGAGAATCTTCACAGTCTAAAGCAAATGTCACAAATAGCACAGTCCAGGTCATGTAAGGTAAAGTATAATATGACTTCATGTTAATTGGTATCTACCTGCCCTCCAAAGCGCTGTCCTCTGCTCGTTGTTGGAGTTGAAGTCCTTGGCGAAGGTGTGCGACTCCAGCAGGCAGTCCAGCAGCTTGAAGAGGTGCTGGGAGGTCATCTGTCTGTACATGCCCTGGTCTGGACCCGACTCGCCTCCCTCAGCCTCCCACTCCTCCAGAGCGTCTCTCTAACAGGAGGACAGAGACCGAGAACAAAGTTTAGTTCTATCGAGCAACTGCAAAAACAAACGAACAAAAAACGGATTCTTTATGACAGTTACACCCAAATCTGAGCTAATCATCCCACTTCGATTATCAAACGGGCCCTTCCCATCACGGCTGCCTCACTGAATTAGCTGAATTAGTGCCGGCACACTTTAAGACGGGGAAATTAAGTGGTACATGCATAACAACCACTTTGATATGAGATAACAAATCTGTTGTGACATCCTGTCAAAAGCAAAATTCTGTACTGCAGAGCATTTCTCTCTATTTCACACACATATATCACTAATATCTTTTGTAGCACTCATCTTTGTTCCTCTTTTAACAGTTTCAGTTGTGGCAATGTATCATCAATTGCAAAGAAACATGGCGGCGGTCGTAAAAGAAACTAAAGGCAATGAAATGAAAGCCAAATCCAGTACTCAGCCCACACAACAGCTGTCGAGTGACCCACCTGCGCTGCGGCCATGTTCTCGGCGTCCTCCTTCTTGCTGGTGGCTGGGTAGAAGACGATGTTGTCTATGGTCTGGATCAGTTCGAGCTGCACCACGCATTTAATCAGCAGCCCCGCAAACAGCTTCTGGTCTGACACCCCTGCAGTGTACAGAAATTAAAAATAGCAGAGTTAAAGACGGTTCAGGACATTCACAATACAGAATGAGACGTGGGCATCAAAGTGTAAAACACATACACTTTAAAGAGGTCACGTTTTGTGTTACATGATTTTTGTAGTTAGAAACATGAACTATGAGAAAGCTAGCACATTTCCAGTTTAATCTGATGTAATTCTGTGCCGTGAACAAGTGCCTTCTAGTTTGGTGCTCTGCCAGAAACTACAAACTGCCATCAAACTAATCCATGGCACATCCAAAAATTTTTTCAAAACAGCAGAACAAGACCTAACCTTGAATATATCTTTTTTTTTATTAGCGGGCACTGACAAATAAGGGGTATAAGTGATGTCAAGTCTTGTCCTACCTTAGTAGGACAAGACTTGTGTGTGTGTGTGTGTGTTTGTATACTCACTGGCATTGGACTTGCCCTTCCAGGTGTCGTCGCTGGACATCTGGCTGTGTCCTCTGTCAGACAGAGCTCTGTCGTAGCTGCTCTGGGACTGGCAGTCAAAATCGGCTTCCTAGAGACAACAAACGGCGTGGACGTTGACAGGTCAGACAGAGTGGTACATACACTCAGTTATATACAGTTTTACTGATGAAGAACATTGTCATAATTACTGTTAGCTGAAGTTAATAGTGCAAAATGACAAAAATACAGGACCCTATCTGAAATGTGATCTTTTCCTTGTCAAATAATATTGTGTTATGATTACTTCCAAGATAGAAATCATTTTATGAGTGCCATAATCCCATATAATGAGAATCTTATTATGAAAACAACCATTGTGGCAAAATGTAGCTTGTTATGTTTCAGATGAAGTGAGAAGCTTTGGCTGAGCTGTTGTTGTAAGTAGTTATTGCTTAATGTAATGTTTGTTTATTCTCTTACTGTATGCTTGCCATCACCAGTGTCCTCTTCCTGTCCAGCCGGTCGCCATGTCAATAAGCTGATGTGAAAAGCAAACAGAGTGGCCAGATCAGGAGTCATGTGGTGTGACACACAGCATCCTGTCAGAGCTCTGAAGCACAATCATATTTAAGTGTCTAAGCCCTAAATCCCAAAGTGCTGCTTCTGAGGCATAGCTGGTATCTCTCCTGGATTAAACCACTGTTACACTGTACATTCAGCATTAGTGTCAGATCAATATTTATGTTAAATTATTACTGCACATTTTTAAAATGAACAGTACATTAAAGAGCAAAGGCTTTTCTGAATCAAGACTTCAGTATTGACTGACAACAGAATAACTTGAGTCATCATATCATGTAAGATGTACTGAGATGAACTGACTTTTCCTTAAGATTATCTTGACTGAAATAATTAAGAATGAATGGCATATTACTTAACTGCCTCATCTGCTGCTGTCTTTTTATTCTACTTATGTAAAGGTGATTGTATGTTAATGAACAAAATCTATTATATAAATACAATTTGATCTGATTTGATAAAACTCCCAAATTAATGGTTTTTATTTCAAAAATGTATGTATCCTATTTTGAATGAAATAACTGAGTGGAGGAATGCCATCGTTAACACGTTAATGCGCAGATTCATTTGCATTTTCACTGAACGGACCCTCAACCCTGGCTGTAAGTACAGCTGTTAAAGACGTACGCGTGAGGGCTGGTGTTTTGGAAGATCTCCAGCATACAGGAGCAGGTGACGTCCCAGACCTCGGGACTGAACTTCTCCCCGTTCAGAATCACCAGGTTCTCCAGGCAGTTCGTCCCCGACCGCGCCAGCTGCTCGTTGTCTGTAAGAGAAAACTTCAGGACTTCAGAAAACCGCTGCTATAAATATGTAAAGCTACTATTGTTTATGTACTTTACTGAGATACACAAGCTGCTCATCAGGGACTGAACTCTAATGGTAAAACAATCCCATCAGGACTGCTGAATACTGTGACTATGATATGAGCAGTGATATACATGGACAGTTTATTCTGCATCCACATGTTCAAAAAAGCGCTGGTGGGAGAAAAAGCCAATGTTAAAATCCCAATCAAGTTTAGAATCTTGTAGAATCAAGTTTAGATCTTGCTACATGTATTACTTATCCATTTGTAGGGTTTGGTTAGAAAGTCATCTGAAACACTTTCTATGTAAATACACGAAGCCAGTTGCAAACTGGAATTTCATTTGCAATTTTGCAATTTTTTTTTTTTCAATTTTGTGCAGTCTGATTACTTGTCTTCAATTAAGTAACTGCAAAATCAAGATAACTGCCAACATAACTGTTATTAGCATATTTGCTGTTCGTATATAGAGAGTGAGTACTATAGTTATTCATGCCTCCTTTCACTTGTCTACATTGGTCTTAAGCACTCACCTTGCCTGACGCACCACTGTAGCTGTGTGAAAATGTCTGCCAGCAGGACTTCACTGAGGGGCTCATAGAACTGAGTGAACACGTCACAGATGGCGTACAGCGCGTGGTTACATGTCGTCGTCATCCACTCAGTTTTCTGGCAGAGACAAACAGGAAGTGCACGTGAGCAGATATGAATCAAAGTCGCCTTTTCGTTGTTTCTCCTCTAAAATGTTGCATTCCTAAGATAATTCTTTCCAACTTTGAAGCAGTGACCTCTGACCTCTGTCTGCTGTTCGGGCAGCTTCATGTTGTCGAAGATGCGGAAGACAATTCTGAAGAGGTCGTGCCACCAATGCTTCTCGAATGTGTGGCCGTAACTCTTCATGATCTCAAACATCACCGTCAGACCTCTGTAAGAAGCAAAGACAAACTGTTAAGTACCAGTCATGATGTAAGAGGCAAGCATGAGAAAGCTGCTCTCTTCCTGTTTCAATATGTTTCATACAAAGTCAAAAGACTTTGATGTTTCATTAGAAATCGGGGGTCACATTCTACCTAGCTGGAACTGAAATCTTCCATTTTAAAGTGATATTATTCTTTGTATAACATCAACATTGCAAATCTAAAATCCATAGTAGTAATACATTAACTCATCAAACTAATCAAATATTTCTGTCACTGAGGTCTGGAGTCAGTATTTTAAAAAGTACTATCCCTAGTTGAAACAGGTGATATAGGAACTAAGAGAGACAAACCACAGTAACTGAAAATAGTAGCTATAAACGTACTGAAAAATGAAACCAGAGTGTTAAGCTGAAGCCTGGACTGCACTAAGCTGCTCTCCTACCTGGTCCGAACGTCCAGCTTGCAGCGGTTGATGATGCAGGAAAGCTCAAACAGGATGGGAAACCAGCCGCGAACCCACACCCGATCACCAGGGGCCACGTTCATGTCATCACTGGTGTATTCCCTCAGGGCCTGCACAGGAAGAGGGTTGGTGGGACAGAATAAATGGACCTGCTCACTGAACAAGTCAGCTGCCTAAACAAGGAGTGCGATGCGATGCGATGATTCCTACCTGTGGCCTATCGGAGACGTATTTAGCGCAGTGCCGTATGAGTCTGATGGCCTCCATGCTGGTGTCAGGGAAGGCGGCGTTGCACACAAACTCTGACAGGCACTTCACCGCATCCTGGAAGGAGTCGATCGCTGCTGCAAAGTGCTTCTGGAAGGTGTTCACTGAGAAAAGGATGGGAAAGAAAGGGAGAAAACAATAAATTGATTTTATTTCTCGTTTATGGCTTAGCAGTTCTCAAATATTTCAGGTAAAAGTTTCTTGCACACATGTAAAAGGTAAAATGCCACTGGGGCCAAAATGACGGGATACTTATTCTGTTTTATTATGGAACCAACTAATTTTTCCAGTGATTCCCCATATCATATCAACAAGCAAATATTGCCCCCCCTAATGAAAAACACAGCATTGTTCTTCAGCACCAGTGGGAGCAACAGCTGAAGGGAAATGATAAGCTGCCAACAATGATTCAGGCCCTGCAAACACTTCAGGGAAATAGCATTCCCCTGCTGTATCCACAAAGCCAAAATGGCATCCAGAATGCAGTCCAAATAAGGCATTTTGGATAACAATACTCGAGCCACTTGGCTGCATCCTTTCAGCCACGCTGTCAGCTGAGCAGTGTGACAGAACACAACCTCTGCCACTTGGTTTTACCATTTGAGCCAAAATGGCCGCCCCAGGGAGACGGTTTCAGTTATACTCACTGACAATGTGTCCAGTGGTCTGGAAAGCCAGCTCCACTATGGTCTCATCGTGGTCGGAGGCTGCCTGGTGAAACACTGAGAAAATGTTCTTCCAACCCGAACGGATGTTTGCCGCCTGGGAGTTCACCATCTGGGCCACACATCTGATCACCATATCTCTGATGGTGGGGGATCTGGACAGGAGGAGGTGGGGGTTAAAATGGTATGTATATATGGACACAACTGTCATGGACTTTGACGAAATGGTATTTTGACAGAGAAACTATATGGATGGACAGATTGCACTAGGGGTAATGGAAAATATCTTTTTTTTTTTGTACTTTGCCATTCCTTTAAATGTGATTCACTGACCACTTAAAATTAGTCCCTATGTGTATCTCTACCTGTTCTTCTTCATGATGTGCTCAAAGGGCCTGAGGAAATCCTTCTGGAAGCGGAAGTTGGCCAGCTCTCCTTTCTCCAGAAACTTCATAGACAGCTGCCTCAGAGAGTCCACCGCGAAGATGGCTACATCCTCATTAGGGTTACAGCCCACCTACAGGAGACAGACCAGTCATTATCACAGCTCATCTGCAAATTCAGTTCACTTTAGTTCAGTTTATGTATTGTGTATGCATTTAAACATCTCTGAAAGGAAACATTACACCTAATATACCAACACATCTCTGGTTGGAAACAAGAGAGAGGCTAGAAAATATGCCTGGTTTCAATTTAGCCTGCTGACCTTGTTGAAGTGGTCGCCTATGACCTGCCAGATTCGAGACCACTGCAGCCTGATGCGGTTCATGTTGTAATAGGAGATTTCCACAATCTTCTGCAGGCTGAACATCCTGGGCTGGTGGGCCGAGGCCAGCTCATCCATGGAGACTGCACACAACCACCGCACAAAGTCCACTGGGAACAATGAAACAGGAACGTTGTCAATAAATCACTTTTTCTGAGACACAGACGGAGGAAGTGATAACACACTGGAAGAAATTAAAACGAAGAATGATACACTCACCAATTGCATTTCCATCTAGTCTGGTGGAGCCAGTGAAGATTCTGCAAATAAAAAAGGATTGGCAACTTTAAGTCAAATGGATTGAAACAGATTCAGTAGATCAATTATATAATATATTACTTGTGGTATTCCTGAGTATTTTGTATATTATCTCACCTGTCTACAGCCACCACTACACTCTGAGAGCTGGTCTCTCCAACTGACTCCTGGATGTGAGCCATCTGTCTCTTGTCCTGACTTCCCACCAGAGTGCCTGCAGCAACCGTACACATTTAACATGAGATTAAGTACACATCACACATGCAACTAACATGCATTACTCTTAAAAGCAAAATGGACGAGGCATAAAAGCAGATTGTGTATCTGTAAGCTGTTGTTTGATTATCATTTAGAGGACCAAGTGTCTCATTTTTAGCGAGGGTGTAGTGGTTGGGGTTAAGCATGGATTAGGGGTTTGAGTGTGAATTGAAGCTAATAAAATGTCCTTTCAAGCACAGTAATACAAGTGTGTGAGTATCTGTGCATTTCCTACCCAGTCCCAGTGGCATGAACTCTTCTGTCCCAACGGGGAAACCCTTGATGCTGGACTCCTTGTCTCGGACCACCCCTGAGATGTAGCGTGTCTTCACCCCTGTCCCTATTAGCTGGGCAAGCTCCAGCTGACTGATGCACCTCAGGATCTAAAACACACATATGACTCAAATTAAGTTACACTCAATGCTGCACTCAGTGTTGAGTCCTACATGGGCTCAGAGGTCAGGGGTCAGTAGTCTTAAATACATAATCAGAAGGGGTTGTCAAACTGGATGTTGGTGGCTAGGGTGCAATATGTCAAGGCAGACAGTTCAGACAAGCTCGATTCCATGCTTAATGGGTGTTGAATCCTAAAGAATCACATTCATTTTCAAAACAGAGGATAACGCTGTCAGGTAGGGTCTCCAGTTTATTGTAAGGACTTTTCAGCAATAAGGCTATACATTTTTTTCTCTTTTTCTTTGCCTCCAGTGCGAAAGTCACAGTAACAGGTACCCACCTCATGCCAGGAGTTGCCCAGGTAGTTTCCGTCAGTGTGAGCCACAGTGATGAGGGTCTTGATGGTGTCAATGTTTTTCTGCTTCATCTCTGTGATGCTGGAACTTGCCGTCAGCAGGGTGAACCTGGCCAAGGCCTGGACGTACGCATCGCGCTCCAGCTAGAATGACAGGTGATAAAAGCTGGTTACTACACAGTCACTATTTCAAGTATTAAGAACATGAAGCAGTGTCAAAAATCATGAGTGAAGATCAGCCAATCTCAAACTCAAATGACTTCTATCCATTAACCAACTTGGGGACTTGATTTGGATGTTTGCATGTGGTGTGGATTTTCTCTTCCATTGCTACTCCTCTGGACCCACAGTTTCTTTTCTAGTAATGATTCAGCATTGTAACCTAGCAACAACACTTGTGCTAATGACAAAGAGCAGTGAGATGCTTTCATGGATAACAAGTAGAAATTTTAGTAGCAGTCACCATTCTAGTGGCCACTCAAGTGGGCACTAAATCAGTGTCATGCAGCAGGCTTGAGAATAGACCAAGAACAGAGGAAAAATTGAGCACATGAAGAGTTTTAGGGGCTCTACTCAAGAAAAGTTACTTTCTATGAATTGCAATTATGTTACTTTACTGAATACTCTCTCTAAAAAGTAGTTAAATTAGTAATAATTACTTTAGTTTTGCAGTAATGTCTAAAACCTAGATCAGCCCATACACAGGTGTTACTAATGACATTAATTAAGGTTTGGTTCCATGGACCTAACTGGAGCAGAACCTTAATTAATGTCATTAGCAACACCTGTGGTTACCTGCTATTTCATGTCAAAATGGCTGCTGTGAAAAAGGTCTGTTGTAAATGTCAAGAGTGCATGGAAGTGAGTTCAAATTATGAAGTTACATCATCCAAAGTGGTGAGTAGTTTGTGTGCTTTCAGCAGCATTTTAGCATGTGGATTACAGGCTGTGTAAAATAAAATTGTTCATATTGCCTTCAGCAGACAGGAATAAAAATGAGGAGGCAGACTGGCGGTGGCAAACCTCCACCAGATTATACCTCAGCTCACATATTATATTCTCCCCAGTGAGAGTCAATATCTCTCAATAATATAATGGAGAAGAGCCAGCGGATTTTGCCAGTTTCTGAACCATCTTGAATGATCTCCCTGACTAGCCATACACCTCTGTCACCTTCATTCTTCATTACCGTGAAAGGTAATCTAATCACAGTTAACGGTTTACTCCCAACTCTATTCATGACCAGGCTGAGGGAGTTCTCTAGAAATGAAGCGTGACAGATGTTTATATGGCCAAACATTAATGATGTTAATATCAGGGCAAGACCAGGCTTGTTCAAATGTCCATGAGACCTGCATGCTGAAGATGCAGGCGATCCTGATGGCGCATCGGATGCCCTCCAGACACAGTGAGGCCACTTCTGGGTCGTCACAGTCCTGCAGTCCCACGCTGAATGCTGCCAACAGGGGCGTCCACGCCAGCTGCAACACACAGACACGGAGGCAGAAACATTAATTTCTTGCAATTTTGCTTTTACTACTACTCTTTGACTACCACAGGATTTGTCCACCTGAAGTCTAATGTCTTCCAAGGTTTCCACGTGTTTCTGATTTTTGATCTTAAAAATAAATAGTTAATCTGACATCATACCTTGAACATGGGCCTGACGTGTTCCAGGTGTGTAGCGCTGAAGAACGGGGCCTGAGCGTGGCTGACAGCCTCCATCAGAGCCTTGGCTGTCTTTGCCATCTGCTCCATCTCCATGTTGTACAGCAGACGGCGCTGCTTCTCACTGGCTACACCTGGAGGCAGAAAACCAGACGGCATAGAGCAATAGGGAAGATGGTGAGCGTGCAGGATGCTTTATGTCTTTCTCTTTACACCAGAGAAACAGGGAATATGTTGTGATGTGCTGTGTTTTAGAGACCGCACTTTGCAGAAACAGAGGTTTCTATGAAGCTGAGGTTTATTTGAGTGAGATATCCTAATAGAGTATGAATGAAACGGCAAAGTGCTCACTCTGCTTGCTGGACTTAGGAGTGATTGAATACTCCTTGCTCTCCTTCATGGCGATCTTCTTGCCTGCGATCTCATCATATATGGAAGACAGATACTCCTCAGGCAGGTCCTTACTGTCGTTGATACCGCGGTTCATCTTGATGTACTGCTCCTTTGTCATTTTGTTCTTCACCTGTATAAATGAAGACAGAAAAAGATTAAAACTGAAGAAATTTGGCCAAAATATGGGAATAAATTATAATGGAAAACATGCCCTGTCACACCATTCAAGCACTGCCTTTGTTTGTAAACCAAGCACAGTAAATCAGACAAACTAGGGTATCTACTGATGTCTATTCATTACATACATACATTAAATATAACCAGTTATGCTTATAAAGTCACTAATGAAGCTAATTAATTAACTCTCAAATACTTCAGTCAACATACAACACACAGGTGGCAAAAATATAAACTCTGTCTCTTAAATTTTCATAAAAATCAGTGTTTATTAATACACAAATTTATGCGATATGCTCCAAAATGAAATCAGATCATCTGTGGTGTAATTATGACATGACATATCATGTACTGTCTTCGGTTAATGTATTCACAAGAACATGCGTCCTCACACTGACAGAGACAGACAGACACCATCATGGTGAGAAAATGTCTCACAAACTACGAGTCATGGTGCTGTGACAGAAAAGTTACCAAACACTCTCACCTGTGGACTGTGCAGGTCTGTGGTGAGCATAATGATGGAGTACGCCAGCACGTAAGCAGTGTCTGCGCTGGCAAACAGAGTCTGTCTGTAGAGGTAAACACACATCAGAGCCACAGTTAATAACAGGACTGGACACATGCTGTATGATGTCATTAACTTGGATTGACAAGCACCAGTAAATAACATCTGCCACAGTATTTTGTGGTGAAACGTAAAATCAGAGGTGAACATGCGTCTCCATCGTACCCCTGGTTGCACTCCAGGTATCGGGCGGCGAACTTCTCCATCAGCCTGTCGATCTTCTGGGCCTCGCCCGGCAGCCTGAAGCCCTCCAGGAACGCTCTGAGTGCCGACACAAAGTCCCGCCCACAGAAGTCCAACTGGTCCACGTAGCAGTACATCACCTCTTTGTTGAACTTGATGTTTTCACCCAGGAACTCACCCACCTGGGTCTGTGGAGGCAGGAGGAGTGGGGAAATAAGGTGGATTAACTATTTCATTTTTACTGCTGGTCGGCTTACTAAACTGCTGTGGAATCAGTGGCACTTGTCTTGCCTGGGTAAACCTGAATAAACTTTTTTTGTGCTGTTTATTTAGCATTACTGGCGAATACAGTATTCTACAATATAGGTTCATGTAAAAATGAGAATCCCTCACCGTGTCCAGCCTCTCCTCCTGGTGTAGGAACTGGGCGATGTCCTCAGCGGTGGAACCCAGCATGCCCTGGTCCTGCAGGTACTGGATGCCTCGCTTCGGCTTCTTGTTGAAGCTGTGGATACAAGAACTTCTGTCAGGCAAGAAGATACAATAATAAAGTGCAAAATTTCATGACCACAGATTAAGACACAATGGGCTTCATTTATCAAGCAGAATACGAACAATTTTCTTTGTATTTCCTCCCTACCGACGTAGGAAGGAAATACGACACTGACACATGAAATCTGGAATTTATCAAATTTATCTTATCCTAAAATGTTGAAATGTCCGGGAAAATCAGGAAATACTTTGTTAAACATCAGGCTAAAATAACCTTTGATATATATCAAATACCCTAATGTACCCTGTTGTTTTTATTTCTCTTCATTTGCCAAATTCGGCTGAAGGCAAATATAATATAAGTGGCCAAAATGCTGTGAGTCCAAGCTTGTGCAGAGAGTGATATGATGAGCTGGTTATTCTCAACACTAACCTCAGCAGCTGCCTGCTGGTTATTAGAGCAGGAGGAGGAGAACTGTTAAGATGGAAAC
>OMKZ01020648.1:0-11872 GCA_900302535.1 Neoniphon sammara | reverse complement strand
TGTGGCGAATCACCCCTTTGGGGCGGGGTGTGGCGAGGCGGGGCATAGGGAGGCAAGGGCCCGTTTGCAACTGCTTGCAGTTTCTAGTTTATTTTAAAATTGTGTTTTGGGTGCATTAGAAACACCTGTTTTTTGTGGTATTTTATTTTATTTCATTTACTGATTTATTTGTTGTAGTTCTAAGATTTTCTATCAAAATAAAGTCAATAATAACATTTATTAATTAAAATTGTCAATAAAACCTATATTGTGAGCACTGCAGGCGGACTGAAGCCAGGTGTTGAGGCTGAGGATTCTGCTAAAATGCCCTACCCCACGAGCCAAAGTGGGAATTGGGCCGTAAATAAACACAGACTTTCCACAATTAGTTAAAACGCTAAAAAGATTGTTAAAATCATTTTTGATATATGCTGCTGCCACCATGCTGTCAGTCCTGACAATGATATGGTAACCTCTCAACCTCGGCAGGAACTGTCAGAGTTCCCACCTCCAGGACATTTATATGCTGGGTCACCCAATGGCCGGTCCAGAGACCGTTGACCCCACAGCCTTCATGAACAACACCCCAGCCCAGCTGGGATGCGTCTGTGAAGACGAGTTGGCAATAGACCACTGGCCCTAGGGAACTTTCTGATGTTGGCCGAATCCCTCCACCAATGAAGGGCTCTGTGAACTCTGCAAGAAACCACCACCTTGGTCTGAAGGGACTTCTGTGGACACAGACTCAAGCTCAGCAGACATCTTTGGGCCGGTCATATGTGCAGGAGAGCGAGAGGGACTACTTGCACCATGGCTACCATTAGACCCATGAGATGAAGGCAGAGCCTCCAGTCCACCTGAGAGTGCAGCTGAAAGCGGCTGAGACAGGCTCTGAATGACTGCTGCCTCTCTGGAGTTATTACAATGGTCGCCCTCCTGGAGTCCAGAACCATGCCCAGAAATGGGCATGGTTCACCTGGGAAGGCTGGAGCTTGCTCTTTTTATGGTTCAGTCACAACCCCAGGCCTTCAATGTGTTCCAAGAGCAGAGCTACATGCTGGTGGCATTGCTCCTCTGAGGCTGCACAAACTAGCCAGCTGTCTAGATAATTGAGGATCCTCAGTCCTTTCTGCCTCATGAGTGCAAGGACTCGAGTGAATGTACGGGGAGCCAAAGATATGCCGAAAGGCAGGACCTGGAACTCAAATGTCCTGCCCTCAAAGCCCAACCTCAGGAAATGCCAGTGCTCCTGCCAGATGGGTGTCTGGAAGTAAGCATCCTTGAGGTTGATGGTGGCGAACCAGTCTCCCGCATTGATGGCCTGCCTCACTCTGGGAACTGTCAAAAATCTGCACCTCAGGGGGCGAAGATACTTGTTGAGCCCCTTGAGGTCCAGAATAGGATGAAGTCCCCCATCCCACTTGAGGACCAAGAAATACCAGGAGAAAAAACAGCCTGGCAATTCCCCTGGTCCACCTCCCTTATGGCTTTCTTCTCCAAAAGGGTGGAAAGTTCTGCCCGCAGTATCTGCGCATGCTGAGGGTCGCTCACCATGGTGAAAGTGGGCAACCTCGTTACAGAGGGTCTCTGAAAAAACTATGTGGTAGCCGTGGATCATGGTGAATACAACCCACCATGGCCAACCACGCTGCCCTGCAACAGGCTGACGGGAGGCTGGCTGGCCAGGTTTCGGGAATTGTCAGGACGGAGGGGGTCACTTTGAGGACCTCTGAGCCTTGGCAGCTGGTCCTCCTCCTTTCCCCTGCTGGCGGTTGTGACACCTATGAATTGCTTCCAGCTGGGGCCTGAGGTCCCCTGGTCCCCATGTTGGGGCCTCTGGTGTTGTCATTGGTTGAGGTACAGGTGCTCTTGTCCGCCTTGAGCCCCTGCTATGCCTGTTAAAGCCACCTGAAACCTCCTGTGCACAATGGTGACTGTCGACTGACGACTGCATCTGGTCCAAACATAGCTAGGGGGTCCACTGGCAGCTTAAGCAAGCAATCCCGATCTCCTCGCTGGAGCTGGGACTGGGACAACCACAGATGATGCCTAACAACCCAAAAGGATGCTAAAGCTGTGCCCACCGCCACTTCCTGCTTGTGTCTCTCACAGAAGAGAGACACAAGGAAGCTGTCTGAAGCTCACCCACTATACAGGAGCCCTCGGAACCTTCCTGCACCTGGCGAGACAGGTGACCAAGGTAGAGGGACATAATGGCCCCAGTATTAGCCAGACAGGTCTGTGTAGCCATACCTCTGTGCAGTTTGATAAGCAGGCCATCCATCACCCTGCAATTCCTGCTAGGGCCGGTGGCTTTGCCAAGAAATGAGCTGGAGGGAGAAACCAGTGGAGTGAGGGCTTGATCCACTGAGAGAAGTGTCCCACAGGCAACTTGCTCTCTGTCATGCATGTTCGAAAATCGTCTGCATGATGCAGACCACCTGTGTGTAGCTGCCGGCAAAGGGAATTGTTGGCACACCAGGTCCTTAAAGTCAGGCAGGAGGGGCACTTGCACTGGTAGGGGGCATGCCTCCATATCTGCCTCAAACTGAGAGGTGGGTGCCACAAGATATTCAGGGAGGGCAACATCCAGAGCCGAGGTTGCCCTGCTAATAATCTCTTCGAAACAGCAGGCTAACTCTCCTCTTGGGGTGCTGTCAATAGGACAATTCATTATCCTCAGAGGAGAAGACAGTCTCAATATTTATGTCTTCCTCTTCTTGCTCCTCCACTCCCATTACTGAAACTGAAGTTGGGGATAGGAAGGGAATTGAAATGAGGGCACTAGCTCCGTACTAATACAAAACAGAACTTGTGGAATGCGCGCTATTATTCATGAGAGGGACACTATTAGCCGACACAGTCTGCGCTCAACACGGACTACCACTGAGCGCGTTAGCTGGCAACCATGAACAATACGCTTCAGAGGCACTCCGGCGTTAGACAAAGAGATATGGAGGCAGAAGAGAGAAAATTGACTCAACTGGGCTGGAAGGGTTCTTATCCCGCTGTTAGCTGACAAGAGAGTCTGTGCTCAGCACGGGTACGCACCGAGCGCATTAGCTCACGACACCACAAGCAATACGCTGGTAAAGGAAACACAGCCGCTGTAACCAAAGCATACTCAAAGGGAAACAGCAATCCAGGGAGGCTGCCCGCAGACAGACGGCCGACTAACATAAGGTAAGCTTTGGATACAATGCTGTAACCCACACACACAAACACACTTTTCTTTTTCCAAAACACAGATTGTCACTCAGGTGGAGATCAAACAATAAGTAATTCCACGCCAGTTCAGGTGCTTTATAGTGAGACCGTGGGGCGTGACCAGGCAAGCCGGTGTGTCTTAAAGCTATATCCATGTACCCTGACAGGCAGGAGGATCATTCCCCTGTACATATGAAGTCTCGATCCGAAAGAGAACAGACATAATTTACATGAGAAACTAAGTTTCATGCAAATGCAAAAAACATGCAAATGAAATGTGATGGACCATATAATTCTAGAAATTATGTTTTGAGTTATGAGGTGCATTAAAGATAATTAGCTGCATTCAAGTGCAAATGTTCAATCAGCCAAATGTTATACTACACTGTGTTACTGCTACACACACACTTTCTTCAAGAAATGCTCCTTTTCTAGTTATATGAAAAGATTTAAAAATTGCTATATGGCTAAAGCCTGTAAGTGTAACTGTATAATGTGTTATTTTCAGTAGACATGAGGAATCAGCCTACATGGGCCCATACCCGATGGGCCCAATAAAGCTTTACAATAGATGTTAGGTGTACAAAAACCTATGGAGACCTATAATTGTACACTATCTGTCTCTAGACAGGTGAATGACTAGTTGAGAAAATATCTTAACTATTTTTGAGTACATTTTTTTAACTTTTTTGTTTCTTTAGCCTAAAGTCACAGAAAAAAATGTCACTTGAGAAGATTTTTTTTCTTATTAAGTTTTCTGGAATTTGGACAAGTGATTTCGGACTTGAGCCATTTTTATAATTTCTCTTCTTTTACATGCAAATTTAAGTTGATGGTAAAATTTTAGGTCAGATTTAAGATAATCTTGTCCGTGTTTAAACAGCTAGATAAAAACATCTACTGGTTCTCACCTCGCCTTAGTGAGGCTTAAGGAAAACAGTGAGCTGTCCATGGTTCTTTCTAGCTGGATTAGTCTTCAAAGAGGATCCCTCCTCTTGGCTAGGTCTTTCCATTATTTACCAATAATAATACAATCAGCATGAAATTTAAAGGGTATTCTCATTATCTCACTGTAGGTATATTTGACATCTCAGCAAATCTGCTGTTCTAAGTCTTGACCTTCTCTGTATTTCCATAGGAAGTAATTACATGCTATGAGCTCACTGGATGAAAGCAAATCGACTCTCTCCATCATCCTGATTAGATCCACAATGGTCACATCCCACGGTCATGCTGCATCATATTCAATTTCATGCCTCACTTGGACAAGCAATGGCTGGCTGTGGCTTAAATATTACCATATTACTGGGGTATGGATGGAGACTGAATTGTAATACCGAGTGAATTTAAAAAGAGCAGTCTTAGTTTAAAACAGGCCAGAGCAAAATGGATGACATCAGTCAGAAGTCCATTGCAGTCGGTGTGTGTAACGGTATGAGAAACCTCTAACAGGCTAAGCTGGGCCCTGAAAAAGCCATTGTTCACAGACTGCAACTGACTGGGCTTTAATCAGTGAACGCCGAGTGTGTCGGTGAACTGGATCTCTAGGCTGAAAACAGATTAATGCTTGAGCTGACTCACCTCGGCAGATGACGGAGACACATTGTGCTTCCAAATGACCTAAAGGGTTTGATTAAAGGAACGCCAGTATTCAGCCCAAACAA
Organism: Neoniphon sammara; assembly: GCA_900302535.1. Taxonomy (NCBI): domain Eukaryota; kingdom Metazoa; phylum Chordata; class Actinopteri; order Holocentriformes; family Holocentridae; genus Neoniphon; species Neoniphon sammara. The sequence goes on along the minus strand of OMKZ01020648.1, from coordinate 7,022 downwards.
AGGAGGTTTATAAGAAAGAGTTATATCTACTCCACAGTTAATACCTGGAGCCGAGTATTATGTCTCGTTCCATTCATATCAAAATTTAGCAGGAATGAATGGTGATGCACTCATGTTTTGGCTCCAGATATATATATATATTTGGAAGTGCCAATGACATGATACAGACTGTCAGCTTTAACTGAATTTTAACCCCCTAATCACTGTCATTTCACACCCACACCCCAGAAAATAAAAAATATATTTGATTTACTTGTTTGCATGAGTTAGTAGTCATAACAATTTAATCTCTCATATCATATTAATTTAATCTAAACTTCTTTGGTCAAGTTTTAAAATTGCTCCATTTACTATGTTTGAATGTTTGTGTATGTATGTTAGAAATAGAAAGACAAAAAAATCTGCCCTTTACTATCAGCGCTGTTTCCAAACAGAACAAAATATGCAACACCTAAAATGCAGTCTGCATATTACCTTATTGGCAGTTCTCACCTCCACTTATTGTTTTCACTGAAAACACTGTGTGGCAGAGTAGACTACAGACTGGAAGGTCTTCACACTAGTAAAAAACAACTTTCTTTTGCAGATTCTCCCATTTGGCACATGTGTAATATGGCAATATTGTGTATCTAGCATAACTATACATTGAGTCATCTGCAGGCATTTGCGAGATGAATCCCTCGACCCTCCATCCCCATTGTGAAAAATACACAGTTTTTTTTACTTTCAAGGTTCAGAACAAACAGAAGGTTCCTGCACACTGTCACCGTACTTGCAACAAAATAGTTTATTGAATAAACGACGTTTCGGTCCTTAGACCTTAATCAGGTTAAGAGACCCTCTTTTATCGTCTTTTACCTGACCCTTTGTTGGTGTGCATAAAACTTCTTTTAATAGCAGACTGTCAAGGTTGGCAAGTATGAGTAAGAGGTGAACTGTCCACTCTCTGATAGGTAACTGGATGCTGTCTGACCAACAGACTCCTTATGTAGCTATGTAGCAAGGTGAGTAGGTATAAAGGTAGCAAGGTAGGTAGGTAAGTAGTTAATCTTTAAAACAATCCAGTCCACAGTACTAACCTCATCGACGTTCTCAAAGGCGTTGATGACATCATAAGGCAGACAGGACAGCAGATCGATAACAAACCATGTCTTCACATAGTTCATGCGTATCAGCTTGGGGTCGGAGATGACCTCACCCGCTGGGCCAACGAAGGTGGTGTGGAAGTTCAGGACGATGTCGACCAGGAAGATGACGTCCACAATGCTGTCCACCACCAGCCACGTCACATTGTTCTGCTTGGTCTTAAAGGAGACGTTGTAGGGCACCATGATGGCGGTGTAGAAAGTGAGAATGAGGATGACCCAGTCCCAGGTCGTCTTGAAGAGGCAGTAGTGCAGGATGATGTGGGGGGGCGTCTTTGGTGTTTCCTGCTTGTACTGAGGCAGGATGTCCGAACCCAGCTGAAGAACCTGATCCACACAGAACAATGCAGCTCATTCACCATTTTTGGTTTACATATTAAAAATAACCCCAGCCTAATATATAGTAAACACAGTATTACCCTAATGGCACTACCTTTGATAATAGGGTTATTCAGTAGTGCAAACTTACTGTGTTACAATAATTATGTCTGTGGAATTAAGGGAAGAATGAAGAATGACTTACCATCAACATGAAGCCTGGTGGCAGTGTGACAGTTGTGAAATACTATGTTTACCCATAGAAATGAATGTTTCATATTTCTTGTTTAATTATAAATAATTAATATTATATCTGCTTAAATAGAGAAATTAGGAGTGTATATTAAACACAGCTCAGTCCTGAGGCTTGTGTCCTTCATGGCTTGGAGCTGGTGTTAATGGTACAATTACTTTCTTCCACAATGTACAAACTTACCTGGGGAGTAGAATCTAAATGACAGTTTACTAAATTAGGTTGACTTACTACTACTATATAAAGCTCTTATGGCTTAATGAAAAATCCAAAGAGGTGTCATTTGTTTGGTTACATTTTTGTTAATTCACCATTCATACTAGGATATTTTCACTCAAAACATGTTACATAAGTTTTTCTCTCAAAAGAATACTTTTTCATTCAAAGGAACAAAACATGGCAGTAGCAGTATTATTGATATTATCTGGGCTGTGGTAGAGTCTAATGTCACATACTGAGACAATAATATTTCCTCTTCAGTATCAGGTATCATTGGATATGACAAAACCAGACAGTTTTAGACCAACTTTTACATCACACTGCTGTATTTACACAATCTTCATATTTCATAGTAAATCTGATCATCCTGCTAGCTGTGGGACTCGGAATGACCAGAGCCCATCATCACCTCTACATTATAATTCTATTTTAGCCATTTAGCTGACATTATGTTCCAGAAGGATTTCCAATAAAGCCAACAGCAGAATGAGCTGCAGTTCCTACATCACCATTATTGTGACCCATAGTTGACAGAAATATCAGGTAAAGAACAGGTACAGGGTTTATTTTTGATAATACGCTGGTTGGCTAGCACTGTCTGGAGGCAGAATATCAGCAAACAGCAGGAACTTCCTCTGTCAGCCCATCTGAGTACACTCTGCTCTGCCAAATAACAGGAAGTGAGAGATGTGGTACTTTTAAGGCGTTGGTGCTTTTGGCCTTGTTTCAGATCTATTTTCAAGAGATATTACTACTCTTCTCAGCTGTGAGACTAAAAGACGAGTCCAGTCTTTGTACAATTATATCAATTACTTCTAGTTCCACACCACATACCACATTAAGCATAATTTCTGGTCACCTGGCTGCTCCAGGTTTCAGAGGACAAAGTGTAGGCATTCATAACAGATTAGTATCTACACTCTCTGCGGCAACTACAGCAGGTGACAGTGGATCATCTGTTATAGACTCATATCTCTTACATAGAGTACCTTTTCCAGTAGGCAGGACTTGACCAACAAATATTTTATAGCAGACAGAGGTCAGATGGCAGTAAGGCATTGTGGGACCTGAATGAACAATCCCAGTGGGAGTTTCAGCTGGTGAGGGTCTACCAAACTAGAGATCTTACAAAAACAGAGAGGACTTCACCCCACCCCTCCCCCAACCCCAGGGTAAGATTCTTATGCAGCATGTCGACAGGAATCAGATGGTTAATGTTAATGTTTTTAAAATGCTTTAAGACAATTTTTAACAAAATGTGGGACTATTTTTTGGACAAATCATCATTTTGTTATTCATATCATCACTGACCAACAGACTCCTTATGTAGCTATGTAGCTAGGTGAGTAGGTATAAAGGTAGCAAGTGGGCGATTATTGTATAATCGCCCACTTGGTCGGCACCTGTTGCACTCCTGGCGGGCCAGGAAGGGGCCCCCTCTCTCTGTGGTCCTTCCCAAGATTTCTTCCCTTTTTCCCATACCTTGGGTTTTTTGGGGAGTTTTTTCTTGCCCGTTATGAGGGTTAAGTCAGGGGGTGTCGTCCTGTTTTGTTTCTTGTAATCTGTGGGCCTGTAAAGCCCTTTGAGACTGTGAACAGTGATTTGGGGGTCTAAATAAACTTGAACTTGAACTTGAACTGCTGTATAAAGGTAAGTACTGTGTATTTGGTCCATTTCAGAGGTCAGTGTTAGTTGGGAAAATGGTGGTTATTTACTAGATTGTCACTAACAACAGTTCCCTTTAGGCTAGACAGCAGCTGCTGCTGGAATAAATCGACCCTTAACTTTTTCCAAACAAGTCCAAAGATTTTATTGGTTTCTCTCTACAGGTCAATACGATAGGTGAGGAGAAAGTGAATCGGTCATTTTCCCTGCAAGCAAGTGCAGCAGGTCAGTATAAAGGCAGGATTAACTTAAGGAGGCTGAGAGCTTTACAGCAGCAGAAATGTTCATCTGATGCAGAAGAACTGGACTTATTTTGGCAAAAAGAAATACATGAATAAATGACCTTATTACTTTTTAACACACTGCAGTAAAGAGGGCTTTACCTCTGCCAGGCGTGAGTGCTTGTGGACATTCTCGCCCTTATGGACGGCTGGTGCCAGCTGCTGAAGAACCCCTCGACTGCTGGTCAACGCGCGGGTCAGACGGGCAAATTTACCCCAACCTGGGAATGAGACAGAAAGCAACACTGAGATGTTACAGAAACATCATTAAATCAGTCCAAAAGTAAGCTGTATCAGTGGAAAGCAAACTAAAAGAGCTACCCTGTGATGTGTCTTCCTTACATCTGCCAATGAAAATTTCATTCCATGACTTTGGAGTTTTTATTCCACTTGGTTCTTGAAGATGCGCTAGCAAAGTTATCTGACCATCCACATTTTAGGAATATTCTAATATGCTATTAAAGGTGCACTTGTAACTGGAAGACTGGCTTTTTACACCTTTCATAAACTATCAGATCTCATCATAAAGGTGTAGTTCCAGACATTACCAAAGTAAACAAGCATCTTTATCAATGCTATCCTGCTGTCTAGCTGCCACATACTGCAACAAAAACACTCAGACCATACATTTCAGTGAGAAAATGAGATATTAAGTCCAATAAATCAATGTGTGAACGAAGTCAGTGATGCGGTGATAGTGTTCATCATGGGAAGCTAAAATGCTGCACTGCAGATATGGACTGGGTTTCTGTGAGATGTTAGTGCTACGCTCACCTTTTGACGAGTCATCCTCAATCGGCTGCTTGAAGGCAGTGATGTCACTGAAGGTGCACAAAAACAAGACGACTTTATCCTGCTCGTTCCTGATGGGAGCAATCTTCACAAAAAACCACACCGGCATCCCTGCAGTGGAAACAGACAGGACTGAAGTCAGTTCACTGCTCCTCTACTCTGAGACGTTTCAGAACACCTTCCTCCATAAAGACAATCTAATCTAATCTGTGATGTCTTCAAGGGAATGAAGGTGTTGTAATGGTGCCCAAAGTCCTATGGAGTCCAGGATATTTTCAGGTTGTCGCTCCTCATTATAGTCAAAGATGGTGCATAAAAACAAAGATAGTGGACTCTATGCCCACTTCCTGACACAACTACATCAAAGTTATTGTCAAGTGGGAACAGGGTGGTAAACCAAAATGGGAACCTAATGCATCCAAAGCGGAAACTGACAGAGCAGACCAGAGCAGATAATTGGTATCAATGGAAAAATGAGAAAAACTTGCTATATTAGCATTTAGCAACATCTAAGCACAATACAAACCTGATTTTCCAAAAGCTGAAAGTGCGCATATACTGAGTACAAATCATGGTGATGTAATTCTCATTTGAGAATAGCTTTATTATCAAAAAAGTAAACTAGAACTGATTTGCTACTTTTTTCTAACATAGTTTTTTAAGTCTCACCACCAGGGCAGGAATTTCACAGCGGCCACGACAGCCATGGCCATGGTAACCCCTCAGTCTGGCCGTAATGCCTCTTAAAAATTTACGAGCCCTGCAGCCACGGTGGTCTTAATGCCCTTGCCGCACTATCCCAACTGATTTTGCTCTGCTCTCTGCATATGATAGATATTAATAGATCTTTTTTTCTTTACTTTCGGTTTCTACAAATTATCCGCCCAACATTTTGGCCGATTATATTTTAATTGCCTGCACACCTGCACTTCATTAGCCAGCACATACGTGCTGGCTAAGTAAGCCGGTACAGTCAGGTAGTAGAGTAGTAGAGTAGAGAGAATTTTATTTATCCCCACAGGGAAATTCTTTTGTTACAGCAGTTCACATAGCCTACATGACAAAAAATGGACATAACACAGTGGTGTGTTGACTATATATACAAAAAACCCTATACTACCCTATATTAAATAAGAATAAGTATGATAGAAATAGAATAGTATAAAAATAAAAAAATTAAAATATAGCTGCAAGCGGGTGGATGAATAAGGCCAATTATGAATCTCAGGAGGAGTGAAAGAAGGAGACAAAGAAGAAGAAGAAGAAGAAGGAGGAGGAGAAGAAGAATTTTAAGTGCAAAGCTAAGTTTAAACTTACAATGCTACTACAGTTACACCTTATGGTCAAATGACACCAAATTTGTCATGGTCACTCAGACATCATTATCTATGAATGAATGAAAAAGGAACTCTCTGCTCAGACCAGTAATGCCTCCTACAATTGTCTAGGAGAAACAAATAATGAGTTATGAAAGAGGGCATGGCTAAAGTATGAGGCTGGGGCTAACACACCAATGAAAATGGAACTCTGATGAATTCAGTGATGCCTCCAGCAAGAGTCTAAGACAAACAATTCATGAGTTATGAAAGGGGGCGTGGCTAAAATGTCAGGGCGGGGCTAACTCACACCATTGAAAAACGAACTCTCTGCTGAGTGCAACAGTGCATCGCACAAGTGCCTATGAGAAATGGTTAATGAGTTATGAAAGCGGACATGGCTAAAGTGTAGGGGGCGTAGCTAGCTTGCACCATTGAAACAGGAACTATCTGCTGAGACCAAGAATACCTTCTACAACTATCTATGAGAAACAATGATTTATGAAAGAGGGCATGGCTTAAGTATAGGGGTGGGGCTAACCAAGACCAATGAAAATAGAACTCTGCTGAGTTCAGTAATGCCTCCTGCAAGAGTCTATGACAAACAGTTAATGAGTTATGAAAGGGGGTGTGGCTAAAGTGTAGGGGCAGGGCAAACTGTCACCAAAGTGTGGCTATGATACATGATTCCATTTAGAAGTTTTATGTCTTTTTGTTACACCTCCTTTTTGCCAGTTGGCACAAACAGTTAATCTGCTGCTAGGCGGTTGTTATGGTGTTCTGGGTGGTTGCTAGGGTGTTGCTAGGCGGTTGCTATGGAGTTCTGGGTGGTTGCTAGGGTGTTTCTAGGCGGTTGCTATGGTGTTTTTGTTTGGTTGCTAGGGTGTTGCCATGGTGCTGTGACTGGTTGCTAGGTGGTTGCTAGGATGCTCTGGGACATTGCTAGGGCACTGCATGGGTGCTGCACTTGGTTCCTGCCTGCCTATGTGTCAATTAGTTTATGCTCCTCCATATGTCCCTATTGTCCCTGGTT
>OMKZ01020646.1:0-18362 GCA_900302535.1 Neoniphon sammara | reverse complement strand
CCTCGCCACTGTTGCCAAGTGCTTGCTCATGGGGGAATGTTGGGTCTCTGTAATTAATGTTGTAAAGAATCTATTATGATTTGGCGCTATATAAATAAAATTGACTTGACTTGATTTGACTTAGCATAAAGACTTGAAGTCTACAGGAGTCAGCTCCGTCAAAGTGAAAAAAATAAACCTTATAGCAACTCCAACGCTGTCTTATTTACACAATGTATCACAGGGCAAATTTAGGGCAAAATTTCAGTGGCAAGGGCAATGACTAAGAGCTAGGCTCATCTTGTTTTATTAACTATGAAGGATAACGTCTTTTATAACCTTTCCTACAAGCCACCAAAAGCCAGTTAATGTATAAAACATGGCTATTCTCTTTAGTCATTATAAACTAAAAAATATATATCCCAAAGTAGAAGAGGGCAGGTCACCTGACTAGTTTTCTTGTCTCTAGCTCAGCTAGATTTCCAACTGACAAATTGTCTTATTTGAGAGCATATTGCCAGCAAAATGCTAGCAAATATTGCCATAAATTTACTGTGTATCATCAGCTTTAGTCTGGGAAATACTTTTCCCCACTCCATTCCTTCACTGGAGCTAATTCTACTCCAATGGACAGCACACACACACTATAATCCACAAAACGCTTCTGTTCCCTTTATTCCTATGGCAGTGGGATTTCCTCTGATGGAGGTTGATGCAGGTGCTACGGCATGTCTGTGTGTGTGTGTGTGTGTGTGTGTGTGTATGTGCGTGTGTATGTGCATGTGTATTTATGTGTGTGTGTGTGTGTGTGTGTGTGTGTGTGTGTGTGTATGTCTGTGTGCACAGGACCAAAATGCAATTACAGAGAGATTAGACCAGATGATGTGTTGGCCAAGAGTGACAAATACACACATGTTGAACCTGGAGATTAAATCAAAGAGGGGCAGGAGTGAGTATGGTGATGCGTGGTGCAGCATACGTGCATGAGTGCATGAGTGTGTTTGTGTACATTTGGTCATCCTGTATGTTTACATCCCTTCATCTATCATTCCTCTCTCTCTCTCTCTCTCTCTCTCTGTTCCTCTATTTCTCTTCTTCATCTATCTCTATTTCCTCTTCCTCCATTGTGTCTCTCATCATCCCTCCATCTCTCTGTCACTAATACACACCGTTTTCCTGCTCCTATAAGCATTAAAACTGTCTGCTCCTTCAAGTGGCAGAGGAGAAACTAAGTAAAAGGCCCTTGCAGAAAAAATGAACCCTCATTTTCAGATATCTGTCTAATCCCCATATTTTACCCTTACTTATGCAGTACCATGACAACAAAAACAGCAACAGTGACACCCGTCCCGACGCTCTCCAATTTCTCTCCTTCTCACTGCTCTTCAACAAATTAATTCAGTAATCAAATTCTTTCCTCTGAAAACTGTCCCTTACCATAGATGTCAGCTCATCCTCCTCCATATTACATCCTAATGAAGTCTTTTGAAGTCCTATTCAGTACAATGGCAATGGGAAGACACAAAAAACAGAGAAACAGAGGGAACAACAGATCAGAGGCTAACCGATAATGAGGGGGGTAAAGATATAAATGTCTGAATGTATGGATCAAATGAATGTTAAAAGGCTTACTGCTCGTCCATTCAGAGTGCATATGGCTAATTGTCTGGATTGTATCCAGCAGCATAGGGAACCTTCAGATCTTTCCTCGAACAGTTTAGGCTCACTTGAAGAATACAAGTACGCTCTAATAAGCAAAATCAGCCCAAATGCATGCTGCTTCTTCACTTTAGTTACACACGATGATGCACGCCAACCAACATACATCAGTGGCTTGCTGGAGATCTGGACAGCCGCACTTGAGGTAATAGATTCTCCATGTCAGAGGTGAATGCTCTGCCTCAGGCCATCCTCTGCTCTTTCTGAGCTGAAGGATCATTTCCATTTGCCAGAGTTTGAAAGCCTTGTGAGTTCAATGATAGACACAGCCTTCAGGAGAGTTAGTTTTGAATAGATTGCCTGCCATTTCTGGAGCGTACCAAGTAACCTTTTGATTCCCAGCTGAACAGAGCACATGATTTTGCAGAATGTGTGGTAGTCATGGCGGCAATTCTGTATGCATGGTAGGAGTCAAATGTATTTTTGCAATAAAATAGGCATGTATAGAAATGCCGTAGAGGCAAATGTAACACCTACGTCCCTCTGTAAGCTATCACTATGTTACCATAGGATCATCTGTTTTATCAATGTCGATCTCTTCATATGCTTAGTGATACACTTGGACAAACAAGGATTACTTCACACCAGTCCATTTTTTGGTGTGTTTTCTTATTGTAGCATCAGGGTAACTTTTTTTCCTAGCAGATATTAGCTATAAGTTTGTACTCTGTTAGTAACCATAGTTCTCTGAGACAACACACCACATTTGTGTTTCTTTTCAGCACATGATATGTTATTATATGTTATGTTAAAATGTATTCTCATTAACATAAATTGTGTTGAAAAGTAACACAGGGCAATATCCCAAAAAAATGTAAAATGTGTTAAAATGACACTGGACAACTAGCTATACTAAATATTATTGGGAAACAGAAGTAGTATATTCCTATTAGTGGCTATAAATATTTTTATACATCAGCATTTGCAGTTCAAAATGCATGGCACATGGACTATATGCATTGAAAGGCTCTGATTTTTTTTTTTTTGCAAAACTGTGTTTCATAGCATACTAACATAGCTTCTAAATTTCTCTCCACTTTTTGTGCAAGATACACAGTTTTGTAGCTCTCATCTGCCCTTCCAGGCCCTGCTCCTGATATGCTGCAGTGTCATGTTTTGTGTCTCGTACCACTTCAATTTCTTATTCGCACAGTTCTCTCTCAATGTGTCTCATTTCCTCCCTTGCTACATCTTTCTCACTCTATTCTCAGTTCTCCCGGTTTTTGTTACATTTTTCATCCTCAACATTCAGTCAGCCTCACTATTCCATCACTTTACTATCACCGTTTTCCTCCAGACGTTTCTCTTGTTTCAGTTTCTTTCTCTTCTTGCTTCTCTGTCTGAGTCCTCATCTCTCTCTCTCTGAAGATGTTTTCTCCTTTGTCAGTATTTAATTAGACAAGCCACAACACATATCCACAATAAGAAGTGGCCTTTAGCTACATAATAGATAGAAAGTGCAATGTACAACATAAAAATAAACCCACTCCTTCATCCACAGACCCATGCAACTGTAGTTATGTGAAGTTATAGTTCACTGTGCTTCATGTAATGAACATCTCATAGAAGTGTAAACAAAAGGGGTCAGGAAATGAACAACCATTGATGGAACCTAGCCAACTGTTTTCTCCATGCACAACACCATGGATGTCAAGGGCTTACCTGAGGATGCAGGGAAAACTAATAAGTTGTATAAGTTGAGATGCATCTAGTGCAGAACACATCTCAATGTATTGAGTATGGAAATAACTTAGTGCCAGCAGAGGTTGTGTTTGAATGTGAAATACAAAAACAGAAATTTTAAATCATATTTTCTAATGTCTTGAAATTCAAGGTCGTTATTGTTGAATTTAACTTTTAGCTAAAACGTCTGTTTCCCAATTTAAATTTAGTTTGCCTGAGTTCTTTGACCAAGGCTGCCAAGAAAAGACTTGATCATTGGCTGAGGAGATGAACAAACCAAGGTGCCACATGGCTTGTGGGAAGAGTGCTAGCCCACTATTGGCCGCCATGCACAAGGCAGCTGCCTTTCAGTCATCACACAGGGAATCAAAGTCCCTGCGGCTGCTTGGGCTCCTCTGAACATGAATTAAGAAAGCTGAATTTGAATTGGCAAAACCAAATCAGAAATTATACTTAAAAGTAAAATTTAATAATAATGACATTCATTTTCAAGCCACTGCAATCCATTTTGAGACCGTGCCTCACAAATTCAACTCTTGAATTCATTTATGCCGTTTTGACAAATTCAAATTTCTGTAATTCAACCAGAATCTGAGAACAGTGTTTTTCCATAATGAGACAGAGGGAAAACGCAACCCAGAACTTTTATTTTATTTTATTTTATTTTTTTTTTCATTTCCTCTGCACTACAGCTCGACAAATGGTTGGACAGAGGGCAGGTTGAACACAGAACCTGTGAACACGCTTTTCTTATCCAGGGCGAGGCATTGTTGATGTAAACTGTCAAGTCTGGAGAAGGGGGAAAAATGAAGCTAGCACAACCCTTTTTTTCCCTCGTCCTATTCCGGGGATGTCTCTGAAGAGAATGCTTTGTTCAGCTGTGTTATTACATTATCAGCCGACAGACAATTTGTTTGACAGCGCTTCTAGGGAGAAGTGTGATGTGCAATACACATTGTCTCATTCCTCTTTCCCTGGTTTCAATTAACAGTTTTCTGCTCTCCAAAACAGTCACTGCGCTTTTCTTTCTTTTTTTTTTCTTTTTTTTTCTTTTTTTTCCAGTTGTCTTTTCAGTAAGTCAAAGACAGTCTATTAGGAATCGCAGCGCCGGCAAGTTCACTCACACGTTAATTGCCTGCACAGAGCAAGACGGAAAGCGGGAAATGTAAGAAAGAGTAGGAAAAATAAGCACACAAATCCTGTCCAATCTTGAAATGGGGTAACTATTTTGAATGGATACCACACTGTGTGATAGAGGATGCATTGACTCATGATGTTTAGAAGACAATGCCCGTTTCACTGCTATAACATTTTGCCCATTTGGCGATAACAGACAGCAAACTCTGTGTCAGACACAAACACTGTGTTGGCAGGGCTGCTGTCTGGGCCACTTTGTGATCTGCTGTTTGTGGTAGATACTGCATGCCTGGCTAGCACATCATCAAAGTTAATATGCAGCGGATAGTAAGAGGCTTGGCTGCCCGTGGAGTCAAGTAACCGTGTTTCATTTGGTCCGACTGTGACACAGTTTCCATTCCATTAACGCTATCATCGAGCAAAGAAAAATAAGGTCAGTAGTACAAACACAAACACAGTGGAATCAAACTTATTAGCATTATTACTCATATTTACTAAAATCATGTTTGACCAGGCAAGTCTTGATGAAGGCAGGGAGAATGTCAGGCAGTGCAACTGGTCCGCCCCCTCTCACACTGTCAGTGTAGCAAGGAGACATCCATTACAGATATTTCAAATGACAGATATGTCAGGAGAATGTCAGAGCAAGGCATGTCCGGTGGTATTTCCACCTCTCCTCTCATGGCTTCCCCTCTGCCTCGTGTCCTCCACTATGACAGAATAATACTATTTCTCTTTGAGATGGAAATATCAGAGAGGTGTTGGAAGACATGTGGCAATACTTCATTATGACTCCTCACTGAATAAAACCATTGTGTTAACACTTCTTAGGTCTAGGCAATTTCTGCTGCTCATGAGCTGTGCAAATACACACACACACACATACGAGGAACCACGAGCATACACACTCAAAGGTTGTACTGTCTGAGTGACAGAGTTATACCGGCTTTGCATGAGAATGCAGATAATGCAGTCAGATAGCTGGGGAGAGTGATGTCAAACAGACAGGCCTTCAGACGAGGCACTGAGCCTCTCTCTCCCTCTCGATGAACTGACAGCCTCTGGCCCGAGATTCAAGCGGCGTCAGGATGTCAAGCTCAACCGTGTTTTGACACCCACTGCTGTCCTCAGCAGAAAAAAGAGGCAAAACAGCAGTGAGGGCTTTTGTAAACACAAAATTCACAGTCCATTTGTGTTTTAGTTCCCATTGAATGCACAAACAGACCTTGCAGAGAGAGACACGCGCACAATATATGCACTCAAGAGAGATGGGGGGGGGGGAGAGGGAGAGAGACAAGGGGAGAGAGCAAATCTATTACTGATAGTGATTTGGAGCTTGCAGGAGAGGATGGGCAGCGGAGGGGTCCATTCATGTGCCTCTTGTCCCAGTAGAAGAGATAAGAGAGTGGTGGAGCTCAAGTAACTCTTTAATTACACTGCAGAGAGAGCCTCCCCCACTGCTGAGAGCCCCCTATACACATCCCACCAAACACTGTGCGGGTTGGAGTCATTTGAGTTTAAGTTAATCCCAAATAGATCACCTCAGTCATCTAAAAAGCCTGTTGCGATATACTAAGGTAATCTGTGCGTCCAGGAGGATGGAAGGCACTGTGTATGTTTCCACCATAAACAGCATATTGGGAGTTCGTCCTCTGGCCTCAGTGCACCACGTGAATATTCGTCTGCACTACCTTTCCGTGCAAACCTTTTTTTTTCCCTCATCTACTGTCACAGGAGCACTGGCAGGAGGCAATTTTGTGATGTTATTTGGGTGATTTTATTTGCCCAGTAGGCCACCGTGCCCCCAACCTGCACTGACACATTGCTAGTTCCTCAACACTGCCTCCCCAGTGCACAGGCCACCTGAGACATGGCGAAATCAGAGTAATGAAGTACACAGTGCACTGGCAAAGGCATCAATCAGCCGACAGCAGGCGACAGACAACAGAGGGAAAGCATGAGGAGGAGCAGGATAGAAAAAGGGAAAGGGAAAATGAAATGTTCAAACTAAACCACAAGCTGAAATTGTAAAGCAAAATGGAATAGAGAAGCCCTTGAAAAGCTGGGAAAGAGCATGTGTCCAATATTTTAAAAAGTGTGAGAGAGGGAAAGTGAAAGATAAATGTGAATGAGACGAGAAAAGAAGAACAAGGCCAATAATTTGAGACCGGATACACCCTTTGTGGACAGTGTCTGGTTGGGTTCCCTTCTCAGACAGCTTATTAAACTTTCATGCTAAAATGAGTCAATATTAGATATGACATTTTCAGGGTGAACAAGTCTGGGGCGGATATGGGAACAGGGTAAGGTTCTCGTTGCCATGGTGGCCAAATGACCAGCGCTGGCTGGAGACGGCCCAGACAGGAAGGATGATGCACAAGGTGCCTCCATGTCAGCAAAATAATCTTGCCTCAATTTCAGTTGGAAACAAATGAGTGCAAGACCATTATTAAACATTGCATAAAAATGAAGCTTCTAGAAACGTGATGCAGATACATATGCAGAAATTCACTATGATATGAGATAAGGAAGGCCTTTTGCTGAAACTAGCACATTTAAAGGGACGCATTAGCATTAGTATCAGTCTGCTCCTATTTCACACAACTCAAACAGAAAAATAACGCATTGGACTGGAGATTGAACTGTGCAATCTTCCAACCCCTTGAACTATGATTTCTCCTTAAATTTCCCTTTAAGTAGCTTCAAAGTTAGAAAAAAATGTATATTTCTTCCCATATTGTATGACAATACCACATACATATTCTCTATCTGCTGGTTACAACGTTTTATTACAGCTACATCGCATATTGAGTGAAATATTCAAACTCAGAACACTGTTTTTTATGGATCCACCATTACATTGAATAGAAAACATCTAGATGTCTTGTGCATTATTTTACACAATTCCCTGTAATTCGACAGGACACATTTGGTATATTCGGAAACATTGGGATCTTAAAAGTCTAAAAAAAAAAAAAAAAAAAAGTTTTGTGGGTTTGAACAAAGAACGGCTCCACAGCAACCATGAACCCACCGATGGGACCGGCAGGGTTGTAGAGGTTAGCATAAGAAAAGAACTACAGAAGTAGTATATAGAGGGGGGAGGGTACATGCCCAGTAAAAAAAAAAAAAAAAGTACTCTCTTATACTGTGGTAGCATCATAAGTTCATCTTCTAAAGTAAGCAGTGAACTGTCATACACATCAGCTCCCATCTATCTACATTGTCTGTCTCCTCTTCCTCCTTCCACTTTGAGGCAGTATGTAAGTTTGAGCAGCAGTTGAAGAACAGTTGAAACCATTTGGTAATATTCAATAATTCATATCAGGCTGTTTCCAGGCCTTTTCGCTCAATATGGGTTATTGTTGTTACAAAAAGCAGCACTCCCCACCTCGCTCCCACTTTCTCTCTTAAAGACACAGGCCCATACACACACACACACACACACACACACACACACACAGACATACACACACATTTGAAAAAGTACATCATGCCCTTGCTCTTGGAATACAAATCCTTGTACATTACAGTGGTACACTGAAACTATTTTCTTACTCCTCACACTCTTAACCTCTGATTTCTCCTCATCCCCCACATCCGTGCCTCTTTACTTGTCTTCTGTCTTCTTGCTCAGCTGTTTAAAAAGACGTCTTGATCAGAGCACAAAGACAGTGACTGCGATCGGGCTGTTCTTTTTTAATCCCCCCATCACCCCCAACTCCTCATTCTCCAGCTTGCCTCTGTCACTTTCTCACTCACTGTCTAGTTGTCCCTCATATGTAATGTGCAAAGGAAAATCAGTTGCGGAGATGGTTCCGGAAAAGATTCCTGGGTATTTCTATTCCTTTGAGAAGCAGAGAATAGAGCGAAGATTACATTTAAAAGGCGACAAAAAAGTTTAAAACATAACTCTTCCCCAAATGCAGACAGAAGTACAATTTGTTCCTTTATATTGTCTCAAGACGTTCAAGGGAAGACTTATTGTGGAAGACAAGAAAAGGAACAGTAAACACAATCAAATCTGGAAACATTTATACGAAGATGCAATAATTAACTTTGGGAGAGACAAATGTCATCTTGTGCTCTTTCATCCGCATCTCTTTCTGCCTTCCTGGCTAACCTTTCCAGAGGTCATTTGACGGACCAAAAACTGGCCACAGCGGAGCCAGCCGTCTCACCATCACAGCTCCTAACCTTTCCCTTCCCCGCTTCAAATGGGAAATCAAAGAAACAGAAGAAACAGTGCAGGAGGGGGCGGTGATAGAGAAGAGGAGCTTGAAAAGACAGACATGACAGATGAGGGAAGTTAAAACGGGGTGGTGCTGGGGGAGCGGACGGTTCAAGAGAGGGGTGAGAGAGATGATGGGTGGTAAGAGGTGGAGGTGACACCGGCTCAGGCAGAGAGCTCTTTATTCCACTAAAGGTAAAGAGGTCGTGATGGCGGAGGAACAGCGGGAAGTCAGAGGAATTGGCAGAAATGACCAATTAGTGCCAATCGTTTCAGAGCAAATAGCTCAGATAATGATGTTCAAATCCCTCTTTCTTCTGCTTTTCTATGCTACCGACCACTCAAAGCACTTTACAACGTATGCCTCACACTGACCCATCCGTACACTGATGGCGGAGGCTGCCATGCAACCTGCACATCAGGAGCAGTTAGTTCAGCGTCTTGCTCAAGGACTCTTCAAGGACGCTCAAGGATCAACCCAGAAACTTTCTGATTTCTAGACGACCCGCTCTCCCTCCTGAGCCACGCCGCCCCTCTGTCCTCACTAACGAGGAAGCGTTCACATACACATGTTAAAAAACACACAAACATGCTCAGGGACTTCCGTCAAGTGCATTACAGCGGTTTTGGGTAAGACGGGGCTGAACTGAGTGAGTTGCAGTAATTAAAAGATGAGCTTATTTACATGCTGTTTCTTTCATGTGGCATTAGGACTAAACACAAATTAAACATGCCACATGCAAATTAATGCAAATCATGGCCAGCGGTGTGATCTCATTGGAGCTGTCAGCATATGTGTGCACTGAGCGAGCACATCTCATTTCACTCATTATACACTATCCACTCAACAGGCTTTGATCTGCCAATATCACTATACATGGCTGCCCACGAGGGCAGGGCCGTAGACGAAATCAAACATACATGCTTCTTTTTCATCTCCTCTTGTTCAATCAGTAGATACATTTGGGGAAGTTTCTGAAAATAGCTAATGATAATAAGGTGAGTCAGTACTCTGCGGCAGATTAGCTGCTGTCCTGGTTTTAAGTTGGAGAGGAGGAGATAGTGTTAGGCTGTAATTTCACACCTTAAATTGCATTCTGGCCGTTTACTCTGTAACTGCAGCTGGTAATGTGAATAGAGAGAAATGTTTAATTTTATTCGTTTGGAACTGAAAGTGAACCATGCCCAGGTACCCGGAATCTTATCTATGACACTGCTGTTTTGTAACCTGGTAATGCCCATTGTGATCATTATATGGGTGCGTGTTTGCATGTGTTTTGGAGCCATGTATGAGCGCGTGCACATGAATGTGTGTTATGTCTACATCTTCCGCTGTGTGTCTGCAAGGGGAGCTGAGATGTTGGGACTTGGCATCTCTCCTCTTTAATGAGTATCTCTGGAGATGGCAGGTGCATGTTCAGCCATTCCTTTACAAGCTCAGCAACAAACAGGCCAGCCCTCTCCCTCCCACTGCAATTACCACTGTCATTAGCAGAATCACATTATCAACAACACCAAACAAGCAATATTGCTAATAACCTCACATAAAACACTTCCAAAGTACTGGCATCAGCATGCTACGGCTGAATCTGTCACAGGAATTACCATAACAATACAAATAAGACATGAAATATGAAAATTGATGACAAAGAAGGCAAAAAATAGAAGGGCAGTTTTTCAGATGAGCCTCGTGGGAAGTCAAGAGGCAATAGGGCCTTCGCCGTCAGGGCTCTTAGTTTTTGGCATGACCTGGGAGATGAGTGTAGGCACACTCATTTAGTGTTTACTTCTTAAAACCCACTTTTATAGACATGCTTTTATATGAAGATTTTTCATGAATCACCCCTGACCTCCTTTTTATGTTTTATTTTCCAAAATATTTCTTTGGCTACAATTTTTTTCTTCATTTTTCTTGTTGATTTTACCTTTCTGTTTTACTTCTTTGTTAGGCACAGCATGCAAAGGATTATTTGTGGGCATAATAGTAGTGATAATAATAATTTTATTTATATGGTACCTTTCTAAAAGCAAGTTTCACCAGCAGTGAAACATTAGGCAGCTAAAATAAAGTACTAAAGTGAGTAGGTTACTTTGGATTTAGAGCAAAGACTAAAAGGAAAGGGTACATGTATATTAAACTTGATTATTAAAAAGACTTGAAAACAAAGGCAGCAGCAAAGACACACGTATAAAAATAGGTACAGAACAGTTAGAATAAAGTTTGCTTATAGAAAGCTCTCTAACCTGATCTCCATACAGGGTGTTCCAAAGTTTGGGGACACTGATAGTAAAAGCGTGGCTTTGTTCTTAGGGTAGAATTTAGGACAGTTATTTTACTTGAGGACCTCAAACTGCATCCTGGCCCATGGCAGGATGAAAGAACTGAAATGTACCTAGGAGCCAGGCCATGCCTTAAAATATTCAATAAAATCTTAGAATGTAAAACTCTCAAGCAGCCATTCCAAAGAAGATGAAGCAGGAGTAATGTGATTGTGTCTTTTAGCTCCAGGTAGAAGTCGAGCAGCAGCGTTTTGCACAAACTGGAGCTGGGACAGGAACAGAGAGTTGCAGTTGTCCAATCATGATGAGATGGCAGGATGAATAACCTTTTCTAGGTCACTGTAAGAGTGGTTTGAGCTTAGAAATATTTTTCTGCTGGAAGAAACATGATTGGATCACTCTCTTATACTTCAGAAGTTCAGTCAGAATCAAAAACAACACTTAGATTTTAAGCACAGGATGTCATTTTTTTGCAAACCATTAGCCTTATTTATTTTGTAGTGAGCTAATGGAGTTTTGCAGACCAAACAAAATCAATTCAGACTTGCTCTCATTTAGCTGTAAAAATGTTGAGATATCTACTTGATTTCTTTAACACTTGATGTCCATATCATCCATATAGCAGGGAACAGAACCACTGCATGATGAGTTATTGATCATTTGGAGGATTACAGAGTCAGTGTTACTGAACACATCCTTGAGTAGGTTTGTGGGAAGGATGCTGAATGAGCAAGTAGCAGACTTCATATGGGAGACTGTTTCCATTAGAACCTGAAGCGAGATTTGTTCAAAACCACTCACAGCAGAGTTAAAGGGGGAAAACAGCTAGCTCTTGGTTGTGGGGGGGGGATCAGACACCTAATGTTGTCGACTTGGGTAACAAAGAATAATCGGAGCTCGTCATACTTTACAGGAGATGCCTGAGCAGCAGAGCCAGAAGGGGAGCAAACACCAGAGTTGATGACATTAAAAAGATTTCTGGTTTCATGACAGCTGCTTGTTACAAGGCTGGAAAAGAACTTCATCTTTAACACACTTCTGCTCAGCTTTCCTGCACTGATCAGATCCACTCAACCCAAGTAGAAACATTAATGTTAGATTTTTTTGTCATTTATAACGTGCAGCAGCATCAAGGATTGTGCAGGTGCTATTGAATGAATGAAATAAATAATCTCTCCTCTGTGGATGGTCATCAAAGATGGTTAACAGTGATGAGAGTAAAGCCTCTGAAAATGGATTTGCCACCAACCAACCCACATGAGGAGTAGCATCATTAGAAGCAGAAGAAGTAGTAGTGGTGTGATTAAAAACAGACCTCACTATTGCAGATAATGACGCTAGGGAAGCATGCCAGGGAAGAAGCTTCCATTTTTCACCATCATTTCAGCCTTCCCCTCACCATGGAGTTGGTTAACAAAGCCAGCATTTGGATCTGTGCAGCC
Source organism: Neoniphon sammara (assembly GCA_900302535.1). Lineage (NCBI taxonomy): Eukaryota > Metazoa > Chordata > Actinopteri > Holocentriformes > Holocentridae > Neoniphon > Neoniphon sammara. Next base: position 5,891 of record OMKZ01020646.1, on the reverse strand, counting down.
CATAGTAATACTGAGTTTGACTGGGCCTTAAGCAAAAACCCCAGATACCAATAGGTGAGCACCATTATTATGTTTACTCTTTAAAGCCAGAGTGGTAGCAGGGGAAATCATCTACTCTTCTCTTCCACTCGCGATTCCTCTCCCTCTCTCTTGCTCAACTTTGTTCTTTGGACTATAGATAACGAATGCCTCCTGCGAGGCGCAGAGAGGTGTTTTAAAAACCAAAAGGTAAACATGTCTGGAATTTTGAAACTCCAAGAAGGGACAAATTGGTGGTGACACGCAAAGAACTTTCATCAGCTGCTTTAAGTTTCAAGGTTGAGCCGGGTTTGCTGCCCTCCTGGAAAACACAAAGAGACCCCAATGTGGGATAATTACCTGTTGTCAGTGCTGAGGAGGTGTTTGTGTGTGTGTATGGATGTGAGGCGTGTCTGTCTAGATAGATAAAGGACAGCCAGCAGGTGAAAAATGGAGGTGGAGTCTCTTGGCACTATTGGCAGATTGATTTCTGATTGGAGGCGAGTCCTGTTATGTTTGCGGTCACCATGAGTGACCGAACAGGAAACAAGAATGCAGCGTGAACAGCGCTGAAAAGCTCAACGTCTGCCTCAATGAGCTCAGAAATCCTCTCCAGTGCTGGGACCGGACTGAGACGCAGAGCCAGGCAGAACAGAGGCGAGAATGAAGCCAAAACAAGTTTGTCATGCTATAGACATTCTGTTTGGGTTGGTTAACCTGCTTACGCAGCTGGAGATGCAGGGAGCATGGGGACCATTAGGCTCACTGGGTGGTCACTTCTAGATGGAAGATCACACACTGACTGATGTTGCTCTCCATCGCATACACACACCAACATTCAATCACACACGCACAGAGAGAGAGAGGGAAACATGCACCCACAGCACCTACTACCTCCACTGGGCTCAATGATTCAGCCAAGCAGGGAGTGGGTTCATCCCTTTGAATTCCATGAGTGGCTGGAGCGCAAGTCTGCTCTGTGTTTTCCTCTCGCCATCTCCTGCCGAGGCTCACCCGGGGCTGCAGGGAGCTTTATTTACTGGAGCTGACACGCCAGGGGCAGCAGAGAACCCTAATTGCTTCACGGCCTTCTTGAGCTGCACGGTGCGTTCACTCCGAACACGGATATCTCAGAAAGCGAGACAGAGAGAGAGAGAGAGGAGAAGAGAGAAAAAGAGAGAGGAGAGAGAGAGAGAGAAAGGCCATGGCGTGTAACGTTGCCCCTGTCCAGTTTTAAAGACAACCCTAATGCACACATACACAGAGCGATGCACTGACACACACGCACAAACAAAGGCTCTTGCTCTATGAAGTGTGAGCAGAGCAGGCTCTTTAATAACCCGGCCAGGCCAGGCTGGGTGCCGGAGAGAGCTTAAGCACGCCACGCAACACTGACACTCAGTCAGCTAACATAACTCAGGACACACTCTGCTTCAACATGATCTTTAGGTTTACTGTGTCTTTTAATGGTTCATATTATAATAAGGAACCTATTACTAATGTATTCCCCCATAGCTTTAATACATTACACATTATGGTGATGTACAGTGAGCCAAAGACAAATGCACATAATGCTAAACTACTAATGCTAATCAGATACTGTATAAACCCTCGCCCAATTGTTTAGATGATGAAGACTTATGTATGTTAATGCTTTAATAAGCACCGGCATTGGAATTAGCGTTGTCCCTGAAGAGGATTTACACATTTTCCTCTGCTATTAGTGCTTGTTAGACAGTGAGTCAGCTGAACTCCAGTGCTGGTTTAAGATAAGATCTAGTGGTTTAAAAGCAGCACTACCCCATAAAACGTCATCTGGCTTTATTCATGAGTGCCCAGCATTAAATATGCATGATGGTTAAAAGTTATGACTTCAAATTTTTCATGAGCATGTTATGAAATGATTAATAATACATTGCTAACATGTGTGGTGCGAGTTAATTGATTCACTTTTAAATCAAAGAATTCAGCACTCGGTGGTTTACACTGTGGGGACGATGGCATCTTGAGAATTCACCTTTCACTTTCCATTCACACTGGCTAAAACTTTATATACTTCAGTCACTTCCCTTTTGAACACTCTCACCCAAACAGATATGAACCGAATCTGACAGGCTAATTAATAATGAAAGCTCCTTGGCACCCTGGAATCCTATTCCTGCAATAGGATTTCTATTAAAGTTGATTGACCCCAGTTCCCGAATGCCATTCTTGCCCGGCGCAGCACCAGCCCTTTGCCTTCTTAGGTGCCAGGGCAGGTTAGCTGATACATGAATAATGCCCAGTGGACATTAACAGTAAGAAGTAGGGCAGAGGATTCAGTGGTATGCCCCTCTGCCCACCCTCGCTCTCAATCCCCTCATCAGCAGGCTGTTAATATTTAATTATACAAGCTTCATTTCACACTCTCGAGCCGAAACCATGGGGTGGAGATGGAGAGGTGCAGCAGAACAGTATAAGAGTGAGTGATGAAAAAGAATATTGAGGATTGAGAGGTGGAGGACACAAGAAAAGAATGCAGAAGAAGAGGAAAAGTAGAGAGTGGAGGAGAAAGATTGTGCAAAGGTGCCGGCAACCATCCACTCCACTGAATTTGAATTCTATTTTATTTAACCTTTATTTAACCAGACCAGTTAGTTAAGAAGAAATTCTTATTCCCATGACAGCTTTACAAAAGCCAAAACGCTTCTTGACAAAAGGATGAAAGAGGACAAAAAGTCTAGCAGAGTGGAGGAGGCATAAAAACATAATTAACACTATGATGGTTTTTTCAACTGTCTTGAAAAAAATAAGTCAAATAAATAAATAAATAAATAAAACTGAATCCCTGACCTCTGAACTCCAGATAGGGCAGATAAAGAAAAAAATATCTCTAAGGCAGTCACTAAAGTTTCACAAAAAGTCTAGTGTATTTCTGTGCAAGCTGTGTTAACAACTGCTGGTAAAATTGATATATTTTGGTATTATGTGTCATTGTTTGGCATTCAATGTATAGTTTTAATATACATGAATCATCATTAGTACATCATGTGTGGATATCAACTGTATTTAGAGCATAAAATTGCAATATTTTCAACCACTGTCCATTGTTAAATGCTTAAAAAATGGTTTCCTAAATCTCCACTGGTGCTTCTAAATCAGGTGCCAGAGAAATATCAATCCAGTGTCCTAATCTGCCTTCCCTCCTCATGTTAATGCAACACATGCTGCTCTGTCTTCACAAATGGCTTCATTGATCTCTGCACCTACTGTATTCCTTTTATCTTCCCTTCTCAGGCTGTGCGAAGGCATTTTTCAGACTGCACTGGCACTTCTGTGGTCCACAGAATGCATTTTAAAACTTTCTGTGAAGTTCAAACCATAAACTTGCAGAGATAATTCAGTGTCAGAGTAAAAAGTTTCTAATCTTTGAACCATAATTAATTCTAATAACGGGGGATAACAGGGATCGGCGCTTTCCTCAAATCTGCCTCCGACCATATGACTGCCGGTTTTCCAGCAGATAAGTACTGGAGCTTTCTACAGTTTATCTGACAGAGCATAGGACTGTAATGATATAAACAGACAAATTAGGCAGCTGTGTACATTAGGATTCCTCTCTGTCTGCCTCCACACTGTTTACATTTTACACATGGCCAATTTAGGCTAGATATCCCCTGTCAGGTTGCACAGGCTAATGATAAGTAAGGGTGAGGCTCCGTTAGAACTTTCTAGCAATATGGAGGTGATGTTACACTTTTCACCGATTTATTCAAGGAATATGGAACTTGCATGTCGAGTATTTAATGTTGAAAATTCATCCTAATATTAGACCTTTGGGCTATTTCCTTTTTAACAAATCTTTTAGGAGTGAGATCTTGCAGATGAAGTGGTAGAACATTAATAATTTATGTGCGAGCCTTTTTATAGCGCAAAACCCTTGAGATTCATAATTCTATTCACATTATGCCATGGAAAAAAAGTTAAAGTTTTAATAAATAGGTATTAAAACTTTAACTGATATTAATAGCACCAATTAAAGGGCAGACTGTAGAGTTATGCATCATTTCTGTACTGGTAGGGTGGAAAACCCACACCGTAGAAACCTCCCTTAGCTCTCTCTATCTTTCATTCTCTCTCTCTCTCCCTCTCTCTCTTTCAAACTCACACACACACATTTTTTTTTTATCTCACTTCATCATTGTCTCCTTCCCAAAGAAGAGATAATAAACAGAACTGACACGCCATTGCAGGCATTGTGTAGAAACGTTAACATCTGCGCAAACCTTTTATGGCCGTCATAAATAAAAAGTGCTCCTCCGATATATAAACGCGCGGGACACAGCGTTTTACTCCAGCTCGTCACTCCATAATCAATTCAGTGAACATTACTACTAAGATATGAGAGCGCTTGGCCATCCGTGGCTTTGATTGATGAGCAATTTTGCTTGTCTCCCACATCATCTTTTCCTACGGTGTGCCAGGTCAAATGGTGTGTGTTAGTCAGCCGATAGTCATTCATTTCGGTTTATGAAGTGGAACCTCTGCTGGATGGTCATGCCGTTAAACGCATTAGCATGTACATTCTCTTTGCTACAGCTTCCAAGCACATGCATGTCGGGCTATTTTAACCAAGACCCTGTTTCATAGCTGACTGGGAGAGCCAGGCATGTTGCTGCCGTTTGCCTCCACCGGCTCTCCAGTGGAAGTGTTCCATGTCTTTCCTCTGCCAGGGCCAGCTTTAGCAACACTAGAGGGACAATCTCTAAGGGTTTTTTTTCTCTTCTTCTTCTTTTCTCTTTTTGGTTTACTCTGATACACTTCTGTGCCCAGGGAGATAAGGTGGGAGGGGGAAAAGAGAGTCAGTTTCCTTTGTTCTGCAGCGCTGAACACAGGACTACAATTTTCTTGCTGGAACCAGGAGAATGGGCTGGCTTAAATAATGGCTTATGTGTCCTAATTTGTGTAGGGATTTATTCTACTGCCTGACCAGTGTAATGCTAGAGTGCCTGCAGAGCTGATCAGGGCGAGCCGCCATAAGGGAATGAGTGAGTACAGGGGAGAAATGAAGACAGAGAGGGAAGAGGGAGAAAGAGAGAGAGGGAGAGAGAGACAAGACATACAGACAAAGGCACAAAGAGAGAGAGGTTCTGCTTCTTTGCTCCCGTGATTCCCGGTGAAATTGATTCTCATACCTCCAGAGATCTCCCACTGTCCCCTCTCTCCCCTTCTTCCCGCCTCTATTACACACCTGTCCAGAGGATGAATGATCTACACATTACCCATGAGTACCGCTGACCGGTACACGCATCAGCGACTCCCAGTGCTCAGGGACCTCACAGACACGCCGAAGAGACAGAGAGGGAGAGAGGGGCAGGGCAAGGGGAAGGGCAGATGGACGTGGGAGAGGTGATGACAAAGGATGGAGAGAGGAGAGTGAGATGGGGAGGTTAAGGCTGAAGATGGAGATGAGTAGAGGAAGGGGAGGGGAGGGCGAGGAGAAAACTTTAGAAGATAGATGGGGAAGGAGATGGAGATGACAGAGGATGGAAAGAGAAAAGAGAAATGGTGAGATTAGGGCAGCAGATGAAGATGCACAGGTGAAGACAAAGTACAAATTAAGGATAAAGTTGAACAAAAGGTATTCCTGTTTCTTCAACCTGGCCAGTCCCATCAGGTTTGTTTCGTTACAAATGCACGCTGCATGGCCGAGCTTTGTTCAAACTCACAGACCTTTATTTTAAACTTTTAATGGAAACCCAAATGTTTTTGAAGGTACCAAATATGTCCTGCTGAACAACAGGGAAATGTGTATAAAATTATGTAAAAACATCTTGATATTTTCTATTTGATGAAATGGTGCAGGCATAGAACAATAACATCTTGGGTTGGAA
>OMKZ01020645.1:0-12500 GCA_900302535.1 Neoniphon sammara | reverse complement strand
TCTCTCTCTCTCTCTCTCCTCCCATCACTCCTGCTGTATTCAAGCCTCGCTCATAATTAACAGCGGTGCACTATGAGGCAGCTTTAAGTGCGCAGACCAAATTCAGCACATTTTCCAGCAGGGCTAAACGGGGCCAAAGTAAAGAAAAAAAAAAACAGATAAATAAATAAAGACGACGAGGACTCCCGGCGCCGATCGACCGGCCGCTCGCTCTCCTCCCGTCAAAATGCAGCAGCGTCCGACTCGGCGAGGTTTCAGGTCTGTCTGTGGAGACTTTAAAGACGCAGCGGGCTCCAGGGCTCCAGAGGTGACGATATGCAGGTTTCAAGTGATCTCTCAGAGAAATGCCGTCAAGTAAATTTCTCTCTGATTATCCTGCATTTCATTTCAGACGGCAAAACAACCAATTATCTTCATTTAACTGTCACAAGCATAAGGATTACAGCAACTTGACTGCCTGTTAATTCAATAATGACAGTAGTGGCAGTTTCCTCTGAACGCTCGCGGTGTGAAGCTGCAGCATTTCCAGACTCCAACTCTCAAACGCAGATTGTGCACATGAATTAAGGGAGATTATACTCCTCCACTACAACCTGGATTATGTTGCAGCAGAGATCAGACTCACCTGTGTGTCACATGAAAACCTTAGTTCAGATGTGAATATTTAGTTTTACACTGGAATATCACAAACTGCATTTTCCTGTTTTGGTCTTCAGAGATCATGAAACGTGGCTGACATGAGCTACACTTAAAAAAAAACAACAACTTGCACAACACTAATCAATACTAATCAATACTCTAAAGACTCGCTTCAGTTTTCTGGTGGATGGTCTTGTTGATGTTTGCTCATCATCTCCTACTGACAGTAATTTGCATTTTTTTTCTTTTGGGACAGAATAGTTGAGGCCAGATTAAATCAATTTCGGTCAGATTATACCGGTTACACTGGACTGGTTCAGCTCAAGTGGAAGGATACATCAAAGGCATATGGATTCTTTTGAAAATGCAACTTTATTCATTCGTTTAAAAAAAGCACGAGAACGCCTACGTCTTCACGATCTGAGCATGTGCAAAGAAGATGAGGAGTGACGGCAGCAGTTTGTCGAAATCACTGATTTGCTACAAATATGATTCAAAACATCTGAATAACGTCCAAAATCTGAACAGGAAGTGGAATGATAAAAAGGGGAGTGGTTTATATTGACAGAGGAGGCGGAGCTCCTCCTAAAAGTCACCAATGAAAACAAACTTTCGAAAATAACGTGCGTGATAAAAGTCTCACCTGTGTGAGGTCAGCGTCCTGCTGTGAGCTCACAGAAAAGAAACAGAGAAACAAAGTCACGCCGGTGACATCAACGTTAGCAAGCTGTTTGGTTTTCATCGTCCGCACGACAAAAGGAAAACGGCATTTTCGAAAAAAATCCATGCATTTTTGTGAGGACGCAACATCAAAATAGAAAGAAAAAAATCGCCAGTCAAGTTCGTTTCCTACAGAGCGAGCGGGAGACTCGGTGTGGACGCTCCAGTTCACCGCATCATATTTCTGCACTTCCTCCTTTCCCTCCTGATGTCACTGGTCTTCATGAGCAACAACAGGCCTGTCGAGAGCGAAATAGATAAAAAGATGATTCCAGCTCTTCAAAGCTTCCCAATTCTGTGGAACTTTAACTGCAGGAAATATGTCACTAAAACATCGCATCCATCAATCAGATCGATAGGAAGCACTGAAGTCATTTTCTTCTGTTTCCTGTCCTATTTTTGGTTAAATCTACCTGAGAGGGACTCGCCAGTTAGCCAACTTGTTAAAACGTGACCTTATGAAAGGCAACAGCACAGCAGTAAAAATACATGATTCACCGACACGAACTCTGCAGCCTGCAGACTGATACACAGACACAGTCAGAGCCTCTGGCCCCGCCCACCACGAGTCAGAACTCAGTGACATGTCGACCAATCAGCTTGCAGTTTGAACACATGGGTAACACCAACTTACCATAACCATTAGTACTAGAACATTTTCAGTGTTTGAAGTCAGCATTAAGACATGTCACTGGTGCAGTTGGGTTTTGTCACTGGTTTCTGCACATTAAAGTGTTCAGTAAATGCAAACCAGATGCAGGGTGATACTGTGAGGAATAAAGTGCATGTTCATCCATAGTTAACACGCACGACTGCACTGTCATGAACCGACAGGCAGAGGCCACGCTGTTCACCTGAGTGTGTGTGTGAAAGGGAGGCTAATTAAGAGTGGACTGGCTGCTTATTAAACAGGGAAGTGTGACTCGTGGGTGTGTAGCAATACAGCTAATGCTAATTCTAATGCTGGCATAGCTAACGAGGCGTGTGGGTGAGTGTGTGTGTGTGTGTGTGTGTGTGTGTGTGTGTGTGTGGCGGGGGTGGTGAGGGGTGGAAACAACCCAGTGGACAGGATTCAGATTGGACTGATTTAACAGTAAATCAATGGAGGAAGGAGAGAGGGATGAAGGAGAGAGAGGAGGGCAGGACGAGAGGATTTTATGTAGAAATGTTGGTCTTATCTTGATGCTTTGGCAACATTTTTCTCTAGTTTCAAGCCAAGAAAGCTTAATAAAATAAATTGAACATTTTGAGAGAGAGAGAGAGAGGGAGAGAGAGAAGGAGAGGTGAGTTAGCTGCTGACTGAAGATAGACTGTGTGTGTGTGTGTGTGTGTGTGTGTGTGTGTGTGTGTGTGTGTACATGCTGCTTTTGTTTAAGACCCAGTTCAAATTGCATCCGGTTCCACAGTGACATGCAGACCTAATTAATGAGAGGTTTATTAATTAAGATCGGTTCATTATCTGATGATCAAGTTCTTAATTACTGATCAGCTTATTTGAACGTGATCTGCAGTTGATTGACTGCATTCACCTCTTTCATTATGGAGAATACGCTGCAAAAAATCACCATCTTAACAAGCCATTTAGTCTCATAATAAATCTTGTTTATCGTCTAGCAAATGAAAAAAATCCTCCAGTGGGATGAGATAATCCCACTTGTTTCCAATGCAGTTTCACTTGTTTGAGGAATTTTTCTGGGAACAAGTATAAATCTGTTGAAACAAGGCAGAATAAGGCAGATCAGCCCACTAGGATCAAGAAAATGACACTTGATTCAAGAAAATTCTGGAAACAAGTTGATTAGCATTGGAAACAAGTGGGATTATCTCATCCCACTGGCAGATTACTGACCTTGTTGGAAGAAAAACAAGATTTGAACACTGAAGAGGAGACTGAAGGACTTTTTAACAAGGAGATTTTTTGGCAGTTAGTAAAAATAGCTCATAGCATACAAACCTGTATAAATAGTGATAAAACAATGTGATTTATTCTAAGATGGCAGAGTATGTGCAGTCAGTCGGTTGTATTTACCCATCATACATCACTAGCTAACAGCTGAGGATCCCACAAGTTTGTTCTCGCGTCTCTTTTGTCCAACAATAAATTCAGAGGGATGAGGGGAGTCTTAAGGCTCAGGCCTGCAGGTTCAGTCTGCAGCAGGAGCAGATGGAGGAAATAATGCTGCATATCTGCTCGTGTGTTCCTCCTCTCTTGCTTTTCATCAGCAGTTCTGTCCTCTCGTTCTCTGTGAGGCGCTTTGGGATGAACCAGTTTCGTTAAAACTGCACTGAGAAACTTTGCGCCCTGCTGGCCCCAAATGGTGCTGAGGGCTGGCTGTTTGAATTCTGAGGACTTCATTACCCAGTTTCAGTCGCTGCTGGTGAGTCCAGTTTTCGTTCAGTTTGGTTGGGTCACTTCCTGCGTGGAAAATATTTCCCCCCAGTGACCAAACTGATGGCAGAATTAAACTTGGACGAACAGGGAGGATCTACAGAGGCTCAGTTAGTGAGGAGGAGACGCTCGAGGTCCTTCAGAGGCAGAAACACATGAACTCATTTCTTTGTTTTTCATCCTCTGTTGATCCCCGGAGGAGAAATTCAGTTTTCTCCTGCTCACAGGGAGGTCAGAGGTCAGAGGTCACGGTGAGGAGCCGGTCTTGCTGAAGGACACCTCAGCAGGTTGGAGGACTGAACCCAGATCCTCTGACCGCTGTGCCGGGTCACAGTTCCAGGTGAACTATCTGATAGACAGTGTACTTTGTCCGGAGGGGGAAAAGTTACTAGTAAAGAATCTATAATGAAGGAAAGGTCAGACACATCAGAGTCAGAGAGCTAAGTGGGGACAAGACAGGAAAAAAATAAATTGTCTGCAATGCCATTTTGTTTTGCAAAGGATGGGAAACTCTAACTGAGTTCTGGAAACATTCTGCTTGGCAATGACGCCGACAATAATTTATTTGGTTTACGAGCTGTTTTGGGTGTTTTCATCGAAATTTTCCATTGATTAATGTGTGAGTTTATTCTGTTGCCTAATGTTAGCTAAATATCAGCATGCCCACTCACTTTCATGCCATCAGCGACTGCTGGCTGCTAAAAGATTTTCTTGGTGCAATTTCACAGTAATTAGCAGCAGGCGAATTGTATGATTAGCAAAAACCGTCACACCTGATTAATTTATTTAACATTACCTGACAGAATAAGTTGCAGTGAAGTTAATGTCTGCTCACCTTTAGAGCAGTGATGGATGACAAGTTGGTTAAGAGGAACAGGAGTTTTGAGTTACAACACGCTCATTTGGTTAAACTCTGTAACATTCAGGAGGTTTGCAGCAGCACTGCTGCAGAACAGATGAAGGATAAACACATGGATGACTGTTAGCACTGTCCTCGGTACTGCGTACAGTGATAGATGCAAGATGAGCGTTTAAACTAAGATTTTACCACCATATTAATGGATTGCAGTGACATCGCTGCTCTGTTGATGCTGCAATACAGACATACAAGTGCCCTCCTTCGCTCTTTTATTTAATGGTGCACTTTACTTTGTAAGTGCCAATGAAAATGCCTCATATCTTGCATTGTCTGTTGTAATAATTGTGTCTGGGTGGAAGGGGAGAATTTCATCATTTAAAGGGAGACAAGACATGGGAGCAACAATTTACATAACATTATCTGGGGCGCCCTGCTGCTTCAACCTGCAGGGTTTGTACCATTAATGCAAAGTCCTTATAGCAGAGGCCTGGGTTAGACTCTTTGCTGCAGTCATCCCCTTTGTCTGCCCTGTCTGTCTCTACTGTCAATATCTAGTGAAAAAAACAAAAATGCCAAGAAAAATCAATTAAAAATAAATAAATAAATAAATGCAAAAAATAGAGGGTAATGTTATCTTTCCTGCTCAGTAATAAAGATCAAATGTTTCTCTTGAAGATGAAGGACTTTTGGACAGTTCATCCTCCCTAAGCAAAAATACTTAAGAGCATTTGCACTTCTGTAGGTTTCACAGGAATATTAAGACGGGGTGTAAATAAGACGATGGATAAGCAAGTTCTATTGATATCACAAAACGACAGATCACAAAGTTTAGGCACAGACTTGGTGTCGGCCATGTTGGAGTAACATGCCTCCAAGCTCACTTCCTCCAGGGACTTCAGTCTGTTTTAAATTATCTTTCCTTTTCTTCCCAAGTCAGGTGGGACGTTTGCTTGTTCATGGTTGCTTATTATAAAGTCTGTGGTTTTAATGGGAAAAGCTGCTTGGGTGTCAATATGGCGGCATCAACAAAATGATGTTATTCCAGTCATAAACGCAGCAGTGAGCCAGTGTAGATGCAGGATAGATGCATGGAGGAGGACTTCTATATTGGCTGCCAGTGTAGCTCTGAAATTGAACGCGAGCCTCCACAGCCCCTGAACTGCTGAAAATGCCTGGACGACTCCCCGCTGCTGTCGACTGAAAACCCAGTTAGCTCCAAAATGTAAATTTTTCAGGAACCAACAGCCTTGTTTATAGCTTCATGACACTGCATTTTTTCAGTTCATCCAGTGTGTTTTTAAAGGGTTTCATGAGGCCAAGATGTCAGAATAATTTCTCAACCCACAGAGGAATGTGTAATGATTCCAACTGACATGAATACATGAACCCAAGCTGGAGTTAGGAGGTTTCCACGTGGCAGCAGCAGGGTGTCAGGTGATAGGCCGGGCTGTTTGCAGCTCTGCTGTATCAGTGAGCGCCGTCCTCCTCCTCGCTCTGGGCCTGCTGAATAAAACATGGCCGAGTGGGACCACTTTATGAGACGTCTGCCACATTAGGATGGCAGTGCCGTAAGAGCTTAGGCCCTCAAACTCTCTCACCGCAGTATGAGAAAAAAACATAAATATTTCACATTTCGGTTGCTTTAATCCATTCAGAGAATGTCGATATTCAGCACTTAAAAAAATGCCCAGGCTCGCAGTCCTGCCAGGTTAAACAGACCTCCTCTCACTGGATGGACAGCTTTTTCTGGTTTGCATGCATGCTGTATAATGCATTACTAAATACTTTTATGAGGTGACAATAGGAAATTCTCTTTCTTGCTATTGGAGGCTTTTTCTAACTGCTGCATTGGCAGTGTGTGAGTGGGGAAAGCGAATGCCACAGCCAGATCCAGCAGACTGGTCCTTCAGCAGAAATCATCCTCAGAGGTCGAACTTCTTCAGCCAGTGAATTATTTCCTGAGACCGTAACTTCCGACCTTTAAGGTCATGGCATTTGAGCAAAACACAGCTTGCATGGTGCTCTTTTGCTTGATATGTCCGACATCGAGCCAACGCTGCAAGAATGTGTCTGTATACAGCAAGGCACTAATACTGCAGAGGCTAGGGGTTCAAGTCCCACTGAATATGTAGGTATTAATCTTATTCTATGAGGCTTTGGATAAAACTGTCCACCAAACGCCAGACGTTAAAGGAATACTCTATAGGAGTCATTAGCCTAGCTCTGTCAAAGTTTCTAGGGTAGGGTAGGGGCTAGGGTACTGACTCCTGTAGACTTCAAGTCTTTATGCTAAGCTAACATGAAATGCTACCCATAGGAACTGAACCAGTGGACATACAGAGGTGAAAATGGTATCAAACATCTTGTCTCAGTCCGGGTAAGTCGAAAAAAGGGGATTTTGCCCAAAACATTGGAGTACTCCTTTAACAAGACAGTCTTTTTTGTTCCAAAACTGATCTTATGAAACCATGTACTGACCATGACATGTCACCCAGGATGACAGAAGCTAAAATGAACATCAACTACACTGCTGATGCCTTTCAACTACAGGCTTAGGGATATACTGTTACTGCTGCAGCCCTGCATCTGAATCGGCGATGCCAATTAAATCACATTTGTCACATCAGTCTACAGGGACTGCCCAAAATCTGTGATCCTAAAAGCAGGGTAAAAATAGAGTTTCATTCATCTACACATCATTAGCAAAATAAACCATTTAATCCTGAAGGAATGCAGAACATTCTTATGGAGAGTAAATGAAAACATCCTGCCAGTTCTCCACATATAATCCTTCCCTGACCTACTGTATAACTATAACCTAACTCTACTTTAATCATTACATCAGAAAATCTAGCGCCACTCAGATCTCCATTTTATATAACTGTGCATGAAGGGGAAGCGGGGGAAGTCACTGCAGGCTCTTGGTGTTAAGTAATAAGAGGAAAATGAGTGTGTGAGCGTTGCGGAAGTAAACAGGAGAAATTAAATTAGCGTACAGAGGCATCTCCGGAGAGCGGACTCTTAAACCAGAAGAGAAAACATCCACCATTAAATACTCAGTTTAACATTCAAACCGTGCTCGCCACATTAGCATATAGGTTGTTGTTTCTCGTTTTTATTTATTTATTTATTTTTTACCTAAATACTGTACATAAGCATATTATTGTCATCTCTATGGGGAAGCATTTACATAATGCTGTACGCTAGATACAGCTTTCTCATTCTGAGCAGCAGGAACGGGTCTTAGGATCTATGACTTTAATGAGATGCATAAAAGCAAAACAAAGACGAGCAAGGGATGACTGCAAATGGGAAGCAGCCATGTACGGATGATAACACACAAACGTGGAAAAAAAAAACATCCAATATTGCCTAATTATATTGACTAAATGAAAAGAATTCTGTGCTCCAAATTAATCCAGATTAATTTGTACCGTTCTTGTCACGGAGCAGCTTGGTTATACTCTTTGTGGTATTTCACACAGATGGCTGAATGCAAAACCAACAGACAGAAAGAGAGAGAGAGAGGGAGAAAGAGGGAGGAAGAAAAAAGTGCAAAGTCTTTTGGTTGCTTGGTCCAACCTGTGTGTGCTGACTGCCTGCCATAAACAAGCTAATATATGCATGAACTGTCATAGCTCGTCCTCATCAGCAGCCGGCTCCTCCAGCCTTACCGACAGCTTCATCTACTATCGTACACTCAGCTGTGGCTTATGCACTCAAGGTCACAAATTAATCAAAACATCAATATGTGCAGTCGACATAGGCAAACCCGCCGTAGACCTGTCACCTGCACCAACAGCGTTGATTCAGCTCCTCATGAATAATGCAAAAAAGCACCGAGGAGTCACAGCACAAGACCTGTGGCAAGCTCGCTTGAGAGATATTTTTGGTGAATCTACAATGCCTTGAGGTTGTGTATATCAGCTGTGGCAAACTGTCTGCTGTTTTGTGTGGGTGATTTGATTAAGTGCATGCAGGTGCATTGTTCACAGCAGTAAAGGGTTTAGGGGGGTGACAAAACTCTAATTACAAGGTGGGTGGCAAAATGGGAACTTGCAATGTGTTACTTCTTGAATTAGCTTATTTTTTGGGTATCATTTCTGAGGAGTTCTTTTCTGGGACAGTTTTACTGCTGTGAAAGAAAAAAAAATGGAAATTTCATCTCTACTGCCAGAACCCTGGTGCCCTTCAGTGATAAAAAAAGAGACTCAGAAGTACCATTATTAGTTACAGACCTGCCAAATAATATACATAAGGTCAAGTCAATCATAACTTACAATTTTGATGGTGCAGGGAATGCAGTAAAATCAAATGAGGCTGAACAGGCTTAATAAGTCTCAATATTCCTAAATGTCAATATGCATTCATTTCTCTATAGCACCATATTATATTATGCCTATTTTTCTCTCCTTTCTCCCCAGATGGAAATTGATACCAGTGACAGCAGTGGAGGATAATAATGATGGAAGGCAGAGTGAATCTTCCCCAGCCGGAGCCACAGCATTCCTCAATTGTTCCTGCGCTTCACAGCGTCGCTCCCTGAAGGATACATTGACCTTGAAATACCCAGCTTGCATGACAACCTGGCACAGATTGTGTTGAAAGGTTGCTTCTCTTTGCCAAGAGCTGGAAGACAACAGGGCCAAAGCTTCGGGGACCCGGCGTCAGCAGAAATCCACTCTGTCTTGCTGCAGTAACAAATGAGCTTTTATTTGTGAAGTTAACAGTGCTAACAGCTGACTCCGTAAGGGCCAATTACTGGCTGAAGGGAATAAGGGGCCAAGATGAAGGAGACAGCAGTTGTGGCTTGTTTGCTAGCCGAGCTGGCTCTGACTGCCTTTGTTCTGGCCTCAGAGGGGGCTGCTCACTGCCCTGTATTGTGTCGGTGTGAGATACGACCCTGGTTTTCGCCCAGCTCTATTTATACAGAGGCTGCCACCGTGGACTGTAACGACTTAGGCCTCTCAGTGCTGCCAGAGAGACTCCCCTCAGAAACACAGGTACTCCTGTTACAGACAAACAATATCATTAACGTGGAGAAAGCTTTGGATTACTTGGCCAACATCACTGAGATCGACCTGTCTCAGAATAACATTTCCTCTGTGAGCGATGTTTGTCTGGGGCCTCTGCCTCGGCTGCTGTCACTCCACATGGAGGAGAACTGGGTTCAGGAGCTTCCCGACAGCTGCCTCCCCTCGCTGCCCAATCTGCAGGAATTCTACATCAACCACAACCTGATTTCCTCCATCAGCCCCACAGCCTTCCAGGGCCTCAGCAGGCTCCTGAGGCTCCATCTCAATTCCAATCGACTGACGAGCATCAATAGCCACTGGTTCCAGTCCCTGCCCAACCTGGAGATCCTGATGCTTGGCGAGAACCCCATCCTTGAGTTGTCAGACATGAACTTTAAACCCCTGGCCAACCTCCGCAGCCTTGTGCTTGCGCGGATGAATTTGACAGAAATCCCTGACAATGCTCTGGTCGGTCTGGAAAATTTGGAAAGCATCTCGTTTTTTGACAACCTATTTAATCGAGTCCCCCGAGCTGCACTAAAGAGAGTCCAGAACCTGAAGTTTCTGGATCTGAACAAGAATCCCATCGAGAGGATCCAGAGAGGCGATTTCATGGACATGATGCACCTCAAGGAGCTTGGCATTAACAGCATGCCTCAGCTGGTGTCCATCGACAGCTTTGCCCTGAACAACCTCCCGGAGCTGACAAAGATTGAAGCCACCAACAATCCCAAGCTGTCTTACATCCACCCCAAGGCCTTCCACAAGCTCCCCAGGCTGGAGACACTGATGCTGAACAGCAACGCCCTGAGCGCGCTCCACCGCAGCACCGTGGACTCCCTGCCCAACCTGCGGGAGGTCAGCCTGCACAGCAACCCCATCCGCTGTGACTGCGTCATCCGCTGGGTCAACATGAACATGACAGCCGTCCGCTTTATGGAACCCGACTCCCTGTTCTGCGTGGAGCCTCCAGAGTACCAAGGCCAGCACGTTCGACAGGTGCACTTCCGTGAGATGACGGAGATCTGCCTTCCCCTGATCTCACCCGGCAGCCTCCCGAGTCGGGTCACGGTCGGCAAAGGGAGCTCAGTGACGCTGCACTGCCGGGCGTTCGGAGAGCCGGAGCCGGAGATCTACTGGGTGACACCGCTGGGTGACAGGGTGCTACCTGGCAGTGTGTCCAATAAGTACTACATGCACCCTGAGGGAACCTTCGATATCTATGACACCACCGAGCATGAAGCTGGCCTGTACACCTGCGTCGCCCACAATCTTGTTGGGGCAGACCTCAAGTCTGTCTCGGTATTGGTGGATGGATACTTTCCCCCATCTATAAACCAATCTCTACATGTATATATCACATCTGTCCAGTCTCATTTTGTCATGGTGTCCTGGGAAAGTGCAGGTGGCTTGGTGTCACAAATAAAATGGTCTGTATTAGCAGATGGTAGCCATCCCTCCATGGCCTTCACAGCCAGACTCCCTGCTGATGTAAAAGAGTACCGTCTCAGGCAGCTGAAACCCTCCACCCGCTACCAGGTTTGTGTCGAGGTCACCGCTGTGCAGCCTGAGTACAACAGGGACTGTGTCAATGTGACCACAAAGGAGTCGGCGCTCCCTGCGGAGAAAACAGAGCGTTGGGACAGGCTGGTGATGGCCGCCTGTGCGGTGTTTTTTATTACGGTTGCTGTGGCTTGCTCTGTCATCTACACGTCCCTGTACAGCCAAGTGTTTTACAGGAAATTGATAGCTGACCAAGCTGAAATGCTGCTGTTTCCTGGCACTCATTCCTCTTCTTCTTCTCTCATGGATTTCGGTGTATCGGGGGTCAAGGTGAGGGCAACAGTAATAGACTTAGCAGACAACACCATGTAAGAAGCGTCCCTGGCTGGGGAAGCTCTCTGGATTACGACGAGGTGAAGAGTGATGGACACTGGACAGTGTAATTTATGTGCCCTCTTTTCATGACTTTGGACAGGACAGTTGTACTGGAGCTTCGCAGGGTGGAGTCACGGAAGTTCATGCATATTTACATAACTGGCTAAAAGCAGAGACTGTTTTGTATCTCAAACTTGTGTCATTATAACAAACTTTCACAGACAGATATATTGATTGTGATCTACATGGCTACTACTGGTCATTCATGCAGTGCAACCAGAGTAAAGCACAGCACACACAGACAGTACTGTCTTATCTGCTAGGGGGTTCACCTTGTCAAGATGGCTTTAATGTCCACAAGAAACATTTTCTGTGCTGTGTAATATTGAAGGGTGCCAAGTGAGGAATACACACATAGAGTTTATAACGGGGGAAAAACACCTTGTTAGTCTAGTGTACAATAAAATTGACTATAATGTAAACAATTTTATGAACAAATACATTTTTCATTAAACCTGTGTGGTGTCTTATAACAACAATCTTTTCTCGTTAAATTGTAACGCTGAAATACACTTTTTCACCAAGGCAGGTCTTTTAAAATGTTTCTACTGGGGCAAGGAACGCAAAAAATCAATAGAGCCCAGTTGTCCATGAAATGCAAAATATTAATACACGAAGATAAGCCTCATAAATCTTCTTCAGTTCTTGTCCAAAACATACAGGAGCAGAAGTGTGAGATGCAAAGAAGACAAACACAATTACTGGGACCGCCCTTCAAGGCAAGACGCTCTAACACTGTTAGGGAAATGCAATGCAATCTCAAACAGGACGATGACTGGAGAAGACTGTGTGAGATGTGTTTGTGTGTGTGTGTGTGTGTGTGTGTGTGTGTAAGTACGCACTGTAAGTGTGGGGGACATTGGCAATCCCATTGACTTTGAATTGCATTATATTCTCTTTCATTAAAAATCCAATATGGATTCCTAACACAAACCTCAGC
>OMKZ01020644.1:15193-31415 GCA_900302535.1 Neoniphon sammara | reverse complement strand
ACTAAAGCTACATCATGCATACACTGAGTGAAATATTCCAATTCAATTTGTCATTGTTTTATGGCTGCACCATTGCATCCAATAGAAAATATCCAGATGTCTTGTGCATCATTTTATACACATTTCCCTGTAATTCAGCAGGACATCTTTGGTATCTTTGGAAACCTTGAGGTCTCCACTAGAATTTAAAATAAAGTTCTGTGGGTTTGAACAAAGCTCAGCCGCACAGCATGCATTTGTAATGGTGAGCCCAACGCTGGGAACAGCAGAGTTTAAGACGTTGGTTTTTTTTTTCTGAAGAGAACAGTTTCCCCAAATTGCTAAATATTCATCTGATGCACCACTGCAGAAGACTCCTTAGACTTCCATATACATTCTGCTATTAGAGGTTAGTCATTGTTAAATTAATGTAAAAAAAATCAGACCATGTTAAATGTGATGTAGAAATCCTATAGTGTACCGTGTTTGTATGTGTGAGTGTGTGTGGAGGGTTGGGGGTGCTTCCATGTTTGTTTGTGTATGCTAGTGTCCATAAGTGTGTGTGCTATATGTGTGTATCTATCAGAGGTGACACTGCCCTCTTCATCTGTGCTAGTGTGGCCCCTCTGTTGTGCCTCTAAAAGACATCCAGATTTGTGAGTGTTTGAAATCTGGTCTCAACTTGACTATTTTACACAGTGAGCAACAAATTATTCTGAGCCTTGGTTTTCACACACTCGGCCTCTTCAGTCAGTCAGTGCTTCGCCACTCACTTCTCAGGGATGTTGTTTATGTACAGTTCTATTATGTCACAGGAGATTAGTTCCTCTCAGTCTGTGCACGCTAATCCCCCTCTCTTTTCCAGGAGCCGGGCCAGTGTTTAGCCAAGCCTTCTTTCTCTGTGAGCCAGCCCAGCCCCTCTCCCTTTCAGGCTGTCACAGTCCCTCTCTACACACAGCAAATACCATGGCCCTCAAGTGTGAAAACCTCAAAACAAAGGGCCTCCAGCCTCCTTTGAGACATGTTGCAAGACGTCCAAGTCTTCGAGGACATAAAAGAAAAGAAAAAAATGCAACAACTAAATAATAGGCCAGTCGTCGGTACAAAAGCTTTGTCTCCGATGGTACAAGCCCACAGAGGGCTTATTCACTTCACATGACATTACATTCCTATTGTGACTTTCACAAGCAGGGGATATTGTTTTCAAATTTAAACAGTTATTTTTGAAAACAATATTATTCATTTGGCTCATTGAATAATCCCGGTCAGTCAAATATTTACCCTTTTTTCTGGCTGACATTAGCCTTTTTTTTTTATTAGAAGAGAGAATAAAACAACTGAGTGCATTCAGCGGAGAGCAACAAAGATAGCCTTTTTCTCCCACACATTTCCTCTGACCCTTTAGCACCCGTTCTGCAGATTAACATTGCAATGAGCCATGCATTGCTATTTATCAAATCTTGCAAGCCACTTTTGCAGGTCACCCGACAATAAGAAAGAATAACTGTAACATTACCCTTCTAAAGGATGGGCGGAATTTAGGTTTTGATGATAGGTACAATCCTGGCTCAACTTTGATGTATGACGCCGAAAATTAAATGGATGGACTTTACTCTCCCTTTCCTCTTCAGATGACATAGATTGTAACCTGAACAATTTGAAAGCTCCCAATTTTACTCTCATGTGTGTTTCAGGTCAGCGAGATTGTCAAGCTGAGTCAAACATTCTCCGCAGATTACTACCACATGGATCGAACCCATTTGCACTGGTACTCTTTAGATATGATGAGATGGAATATATTGTCTGTGAGATTGATGAAAAATAACCAGAGTGTTTCCCCCCTCCATTAGGAAAGGCAATGTTGCTCTAATGCTGTGATATGGTGAGAACTCTGACCTTGCCCTGGGCTGTGGCGTGTTTCTGGTTAGGCTCTGGTGAGTGGGACCAGGCAAGGGACACATGAAAGGCCCCCTCTGTCAGGCCGCAAGGATGTTCAGTCTAAGTCTAATGAAGACCAGAACGCATGGAACGACCTGAGAACATGCACAGCACACATTATATAAGTACTGGAGCTCCAACACAGTGGACAAGGTTGGCATACTAGTCTGCTTAAAAGTGGAGTGAATGGCAAGCTTGATAAACTAATTTGTGCTGTGATTACACAAATGTGGAGTTTACAGTACATCAAGGACACTGAAATTTAAATATTTCATTGTCCAAAGACAGACAGAGAAAGTCATTACTGTTTGTTTTTGTCATTTATTTTAGCTACCATTCCCTTCGCCTCCACAGTGTACATGGTTTCTTCTCTGTGTTTGAAAAAAGCTTTTGTTTAGATTTATTTAAGATGATATGGAAGATTTGCCATCTATCAATTTCTTCCATAGAGATTATCTAGGAGAAACCTTCTTATGTCAAAGACCCCCCAAGATAGATATGTAATAGACCATGGATGCCTATTTTAGAGGGTTTTGACTGAGATTTTGACTTTATATAGAATCAAAATTATGATCAAAACCGCTGCACTTATACACTCTCTTGATGTTCTATCTTTAAAGGGAAAAAGGCTGGTCCCCAGGCCCCAGTTTGAGAACCACTGATCTGCAGTATTTTTAGTTACTGAGCATGCAATGGTAGAATCTATTGATACATAAACGCATATGTAAACGACCGAATGATACTCTACTCCATAACTCCAACAGACCTGCTGATCCTCACAATCGATTTACTTATGAAACGCTTCCCATACATTTTCTATTGCGTTGAGTCAGAGCAGACTCTATCAGGCTTGCCTCGGCGTTCTTTGGGGTTGGGTCAAAGGTAAACAAGAGGCCCGCCGAGAATCCAGTTTGTGTTTGTGTTTACAAAGAAAGTGTCCTCAGAGGAATCATTATCCACATCCCTCTTCCCTAACCAAACATGCTTCTCCGCAGGCGTATAAAGTGAAAAGATCACACAGGAAAGTACCATCCAGCTGGGTAATAGCTGTTTATAATCCCTTCTGATTAGTGTTAATCCCCTTAATGCTCCTTCCTGAGAAGAAACAAATGTTGACCTAAGTGACCGAGTCATGATTAATGAAGTTAGGAAGGGCCTCTGCTGCTTTGGAGTCCAGTATACTGTGATCCTTTCAATGTGGTCAATCCAGTGTTGTAGCACAGGGATTATTCTGATTGATACAATTTTATAGGTAAACATTCAAAACACAGCGATTGAATTTTTCGTCATCTTCGGCCAGGTTGGGCTGGTATCAACTCCTCACAAGGCCGCACACCCCCAGGCGGGACAAGGGGCGACTTTCCGTCTTGTGTTCTTTTCTCCTGTGAAGTCGGTGTGCGGGGTCAGGGAGCTGGATGGTAGCCGAGCTTCAGAGGCGGGGCAAAGTTCACAGGTCACCGCGCACCCAGGAGGATGGACTGCAGCAGGAGGGCAGGACCTGGGCTCAGGGACAAGGAAGAGGGTCAGGGGTTGAGTTCAGATGGAATCCACACAGAGGATGTTGAAACAGATTGTGTCGAGGGAGAGCAGAGCTTCCTCCGCTTTTCCTCCCGGACGGCCTCTAAGGCACAGTTACCACAATGTAGATCGGCTTGTGCTTTTCAAACCCAGGACAGTGGGATCAGATTTTGTTAACAGATCTCCAGCTCTAAGCACTAATTAACAAGCATTAACAAGGTGATGCATCTGCCATGCAAACTGCGTGGGTACAGTGTGAATTGTGAAAGGTATAATTTTGTGTGTAAACAAAGCTTCAGCACCTTCTCTTCCAGGCGACGTCTACATTTAAACCTGAGACAAGGTGTGGTGGAAAAATGTGTTTAGAAGATTGTTTAGAGATTAAAATGTGCATACCTCATTTCTCTCTATTTTTCCAATAAGCCAAAAAATTCTGATTCATGTAGCTGGCATGATTCTTTTGCTAAAACACAATTATGTATTTTGATTTGCAGAACATTTCTGTAAGGAAAATCTGCTCTGTCTCCATCTTGATTGTTCCAGACTGGCAAAGACTATCTGTCAAATAGACCAACCATATGCCTGTCTGCTGTATTCTCCATATGAGAGGCCTGCTGTGGATCACTCCACATCTGGTTCATACCCAAACTAATAAATGTACCTATTTGCTTATGCATAGTGCAATGGCATCACAGGGCATTATTAGTTATAAAAAGGCTTTTGGGGCTTTGTTTTATTTCTGTTAGACCCATTTGTTGTATTGAGAAAACTAAAACAAGGCTTGAGCTGAAAAGGGAGCATGAAATTGATTACACAGTAAAAAAAACAGCTTAAATGTCCAAATATTGGCCGTAGAAGCCAAAACTATTACAAAACACAGAAAAGAACAGAGTTAGAGTGATTGACTCCCTTAATAAATTAGCATCAAGATAATATGATGTTTTATATATTGTACCAAGATGCTGATGCTAAATGTATTACAAGCAAAGCCAACACATGGCTCAACAAACCACAATGTTTATAAAATGAACATGCAGTATTACGTCTTGTCGCTTTGTGTGTGTGTGTGTGTGTGTGTGTGTGTGTGTGTGTGTGTGTGTGTGTGTGCACACGTGCTCCAAGGCTAAGAGCTCATTTCCACCCTGATGATCACAGGCACCATTGATTGTAATGCTGACGAGCAGGCTAGTTCTGCCCGTGGCACACAAAGGAATCTGGACATGTTTAAAGCACTAACTTTTATGTTTTTTTATGCTGGTATGAAGCTGAATTCTGATGTGGGCAGCTGGCTCTCATTAAGAAAACATGATGTCAAACAGAGGGCCCCGCTGGTGAAAGTCAGCTACTCTCACTCTCGGGTCCGTCTGTGTCTCTCTGTGAGACCTCTGCATGCCGGCCACAGGCGATGAGATCCTTTGAGGCTAGTGGACTTTGTCTTGTGGCTTTGGTGGGTAAAATCTCACACTGAAAACATTTCTATAACGGCTGGCTGTGAAAGATTTAATACATAATATTTACATAATGTATAAATTAACAGTGCACTGAAAATATTTTTTACGATTGTGAGGGATTTGTCAAGTCTTGCTATTTTGGTCTCATAAGCCTGCATGCTGGAAAAAATCAGAGCACAAGCAGCATCCAGTACTTTCATGACTTCAATTTATGACATCAGTGATGGCGGCGTGGTGGAGCTGGAGCAGCATTTCCTGTGCCTCAGCATGCTCGGAGGCAGAGCTCGGGCTTGTTTGTCTCACATGGTGAGGGACTGGAGAGCGGTGCAGCCCGCCATAACTCACAGTGAGAGCAGTCCCCTGGAAACGTCCATGTGACTCCCGCTCTCCACAACAACACTGCAAAAAATCTCTATCTTAACAAGTCCTTTAGTCTCATATTCAGTCTTAAAATATTATCTTTCATCAATCAAGTGGGATGAGATAATCCCACTTGTTTCCACTATTAATCATCTTGTTTCTAGAATTTTCTAGAGTCAAGTGCCATTTTCTTGATGCTAGTGGGCTAATCTGCTTTATTCTACCTTGCTTCAACATATTAATACTGTTTCCCCGAAAAGTTCCTCCTGAAACAAGTGAAACTGCATTGGAAAAAAGTGGGATTATCTCATTCTACTTGCAGATTTTTTTTTCACTTGTAAAAAAAAAAAAAAGGAAAATAAAACAAGATTTTAAGACTAAACACAAGACAAAATGCTTTTTTTTTTTTTTTTATCACATCACAGGTGCCTTCTTGCACAGTCATACTGCCAAAGCACTTGTTAATAATCCAATTCACCAAAATTACTGGTTGTTCAGCTAATTACAAGGATGTCATTATCTGCTGCAGGTCTTACCAGATATTATGCATTAGGATGAATATTTGGGGAAGGTCTTTAACCTGAATTCAGTAGTATAACAGGGAGAAATCGGCTTAATCATAAATCCCCTTTTTGAATTTTTCGGATCCTTCTCTTAACGTAGACAGTTCCGTTTGTGTTGAGGTGCTGAGTGCACCCAAGATTTAGGTGAGCCGAGGGAGTCCTGTGATTTGGTGTCAGGACGGGCCACTGTGGCCACGCAGCCTGTAACACGTTTATGACACTCAAGAGGAGCTGAACATATGGGATACATGTTAGGAGGGTTTACACAGCACAGCTAGAGGGGAAATGATCTCTCTTTTTCCATGCTTTGATGATAGGTGACTGTTAACCACGTCCCACCCCCGGGATTACTGACATTATCAACTGCGTATCTTAAAACTTTTTTGGGATTGCCTGCTTTTCATCACTTGTGACACAAAACGGTAAAATACCATTTGTCAGGCTCAGTTCATTACCAAATCCTTTAGACTGTCACGTGATGACAGCAACACAAATTCGATGGGTTTTCAAAAGTGGCGGCGCAAAATGATCAGTTGAAAATAACATGAGATTTTTCTGTTGCTATGTGAATAGTTAACCGATACAAGAGTCACCCTGTCCCAAGAGGCCTTGAGTCATTTTGCTGAAGCAGAAACCACAACAACAGCAGGTTTGTTTGATGTCTACGGCTTATCTCACTTTCACGCCTAGAAAGCCCCGTAGTCCCTTCACACAAAATCAAGATACACATGTGCAAAGCAAACAAACATTTTCTCCTTTCTGATTCAGTCTTAATTTATCACTTCATATTATGTGAGATATGTTTTGCCAGCACTCCCTCCTCTCACATTTACGAACATATGATGTTGTGATGTTGATGCTGCCAATGGTCCCCCTCAGCTCATCTCCATGCTTGTCTATCCCTCACGTCCAGAGTCCTTTAAAGCATCGCTCCAGAGACAATGAAATATTGTGCGGTTTAAACATCTGATTCAAAACAGCTCCTCTAATGTGAAACTAGAAATCTCTCAGACTTATGTCATTCCAGTTTTAAAATAGATTGTTTGAAATATCAGAGTAATTTGATTAAAATGGATTGACAGCCCAGTGAGTTACTGTCAGTGCGGCAGTGGGAAAAGAGTGTTTTTGATTTCTCCTGAGGAGAATCCCTCAACTCCCCAGCAGTTCCTTTAATATTAGGACAGTTCCTTTCATGTGCTCCTCCAAGAGAGCTGCTTAATGCATCGCAGATCCTTTGCAGCTCTGACAATATTTTACCATCATCACTCTTGTGGTTTTCTGGAAGGGGGATCCAATTAATCTTGATGATACTTAAAAGCAAAGTTACTACACTTTGTTTCAATAAGGTCGACCTAGATTTTGACCACCGATGCCATACATGCCATACAAATTAAAGTCATTTACTGACAAACAAATTACTGAATTTCAGATCACTGTGCCTATAGTTTACATATGAAACTGTGATCACACTAGACAGTACAGCTGTACTGGGTCATAACTATGTCATCAACTGGCTCATTATGACACTCATTTCACACTTTGAAGCTATATAAATGTATGTTTTATCACAGCCAAGAGTATATACATACATATTTTAGGGAACCAGTAACACCACATTCACAAATAAATTGCTCTTATTCGCTTCTGCTCTGGCCAAGAAATAAGTGCATTAGTGTGTCCAAAATCCAATACGCACTCCTAGTTTTGGGTAGTCAGACAAATGAACCTTACCAAACAAATCAGAGTATTTAATTAAAGCAGCAGCTTTGCTCAGTGCTGCCATTGCTCATGTAACCCCTTGCTCTGTGTCCTTAATCCCACTGTGGTTATGCTATTTCATAGGACTACACAAACCAAGCACATTTTCTACACTCCAATCCAGGGTGATTAACTTAATTAGTAAGACCGAATCAGAAACAGGAAGCTCTAATATGTAAAGATAATACGAAAACCAAACATTTTATTAACTAACCACTCTAGTGGTCGCTGTAAAATCCCCATGGTAGATGTCTGGTCTTGCCGTACGATCTGTCTTTCATAGACGACCAGCGCTGACTGCCAAGAATAGCACTCTGGCTGATGTGTCTGGCTCTTGTTAGTAGGGGATAGGTTTGTGTCAAGCGCAGCCATTCCCTGGGCCGCGCTGTGTTGTTGTGGTTTAAAAGACCGTGGCCTGTTGTGTGTGATCACTCACTGACAGAGATGTCAGGATTGCTAAATGACACACCTCTAATCAACTGATGCTCTGCCAGCGTGAGTCATCCTGTTCTCATGGCGGAGGCCCCATAAAATGCCTTTGAACAGGTGTCAGAAGCAATCGTCCTCCCTTCTCATCACTTTATTCTCATTGTCAGCCCTTTCTCTCACACTGTTGTTGCCCATCTCACCCTCTTTCAGCTCTCTGTTTTAAATTGCCTGGTGGAGTGTTTATAATGGACTCTCTCTTTTAATATTTCCCTCTATCTGTTTCTCTCTCGGCCTCTGAAACACACACACACACACACACACACATGCACGCACACTCTCACGCAAAAAGAGTTGTGTTAGCCTCTGGCATTTATCAAAGATGAAATCTGTTCAGATAGAGAGGGCCTTTGTATTTGAACCTATTAGACGTACTTTACAAGAAAACATTGAATTGAGTTAAATTTTCATACTGGGTGTAGTTTTTTCACAAGAAAAGGGATTATGTTTCTTTACTGGGATTACTCTGCCGTATTCTGATCCTCTTTCAATAGTCTCGAAACTTGTTATGAATTTCTTCCAAGTCCGGTGTCATTGAATATATATGCAGTGACTTTGCTCTCTTGAAGGGCTGCCAGCCATTTAGAGGCTGTTTTTAATTGTCTCATTGTCCACATGGTTGGAATATGCATGGGCTTTGCCACGGGCTGTATTTCCTCTCATCAGAAGCTGCTGTTGGTTGAACATCTCAGATCTGAAGCCAATAATTGAATAGATG
The DNA here is from genome assembly GCA_900302535.1 of Neoniphon sammara. Lineage (NCBI taxonomy): Eukaryota > Metazoa > Chordata > Actinopteri > Holocentriformes > Holocentridae > Neoniphon > Neoniphon sammara. Next base: position 22,644 of record OMKZ01020644.1, on the reverse strand, counting down.
GGGTTTTGATTGATGTTTCGAGGAAGTCCCTCTCCTATTTAAATATTCATGGGTCTGTAGCCTGCAGGGGTGAGACAAGAAGCCAAAGCAAACCTGTGGACAACAATAGCAGCTCTGCAAGTTCCTCCTGTCTGCTTCTCATTACAGTAAGTACATTCTCAGAGCTACCATCCCTCTCTGCATTCCTCTGGCTCCCCTCTCCCCATGGAGGGTATTTGGCCTCTGAAGACTAGGCTAAATGTATGGAATGAAATAGAAAAGGAAAGAAAAGAGAGAAATTGCTTCTCATCACGCTGTTTTGGTAAACAACGGGTCACCAGAGACATGATTGACAGCGTGTCAATGCATGGGTGAGCATAAGTGGATTCATATTTTGTTGGGTTTTGTTGGCCCCTGTTGCATTTCCTTGCACAGCACAGATTGAAAGTGACTGTAATGCCACGCCATTTGAAACATACAACTCATGTTACAGGTGTTGCCTTTGGCGCCATGTCTCCACTCTTAATCCACCCGCAGTCTTTCAAGCCCAACAAAATCCCACTTGAAATCTATCAATCACAACAGCCCCGTCACTCCTTAAGCATAAGTTGCACCTCGTGGAGTTGAAGAGGAAGCGTGCGCGTCCAAACCAAATCAGGCTCAGGTGCAGGATAATAGTTACAGTGCACAGAAAAAATATATCTGCTCACTGAATTTAAAGCTCCCAGCAAGTTTAATGTGAAAACACCGCAACTGACAAGGTGTTCCTTCAGCAATTGAACACCACAAATGTCACACACCATGAACTGTGTGCAAGCAGCTTTACGCATGATTTAATCTATAGCTGTGTATGCTTAGAGTGAACACAAGATGACGGGCGTCCAACAGGTTTAGTAATAAGATAACAGCCAAAGCATTAACCGCCATTTGAAATTTCACTCTACCTACTAAAGATACTGAGGTTTACTTAAGAGTGTAGTCAGGAAGGCCACTGAAGCAAGGTACACTCATCCATTTGCTGTAAATAACACTGTCCAGCACCAGGGTCCACTGAAGAAAAAAAGGCTGGTTAAAGTTGCTCCATAAGAAAATGTCTTCTCTATTCATACTTTGCATACACAGTAGAAACTGCCAAAGGCATAATTACAAAAGTTCAGCGTGACACACCAAAACAATGATCATGAGGACATGAATCATTAGAGGTGGTGAGAGCTGCCAACAAGCCTGGAATGCAGGATTTTCCAATGAAACACGTCCTAACCATAGTAAGAAGGAAGCCTCATTAGTGTCAAATAAATCCTACCACATTATTCGGTAAGGAATCCTGGATTCTTAAATACTTTAATTGCTCTTATATGACCTGGGACTCTGTTTGACTGTCAACGTACAGCAGTGGAATAATACTAAATGACCTTGGGAGATTCTCAAAAAAAAAACAAAAAAAAAACACACCATGCTGGAAATAAATACACCTACATGCAAGCCAACACACACAGACACAATCTCAACTGGAGCGAGAACCACACTCTTCAGGGGACCAAGGGGTCATGAATTGTCTGCAAAAATGTTTTCTGCGCAGAATATCTCCTTTCTTTCCATAAACACGTTTTCAATTGAGGATTTAATTAAACGAGTTTGAGAGTTTGTTTGGGGAGACCGGGAAGCAGCACAATAATAAAAGCTCTGTTAGACAGCCAGGGAGTCAAAACAGCATGTTGTTAAACACACAGCTCACATTTCTGTCCTTTAACTTTTTGCCGTCATGCATAATTTGTCTACAAATCTTAATTTATAAGGTCTGTAGGTATAGCCAGCGCATTCCTCCCTGATGTTGATGCAAAGTGATGCCAGTGATGGAAATACACAACAATATTCATTTTATTCAGCATGAACACCTTTGAATACTTTAGACATTATTAGGTAAGTGATAAGAAATAATGAACCAATATTTGCTGTGTCTGATTCTGCATCTGGTAGTTTGTTCCTGGGACAAGTATGCTCTCTCTCTCTGAATGAAATATGTCAGTTTATTCCCTGCAAAAACCTTTGAAGTGAGAGATGAAGTGGAATGAAGCATAATACCCCCAGGGTCCCATTTAGCATTTGGGAAAATAAACACTTGCCAAGCCTGATCTTGTGTGACTGATTCCGTGTACATATAGATCTGGGAAAAGTGCCAATAATATTTCTACAGCATAATTAAAATGATAGGTGTTCAGAGATGAGCCAGGCTGCAAGTGGTAGTGATGATTTCATAATTCGGTCTGGCTCGAGTGAAACTCACCGTGTTTTGTTGACTCTGGTGAGCTGAAACATTGTGACATGCAGTGTGTAGTATATAAGACCATGGCATTCAGAGGAAGAAATTACAGGGCTAGATACTTACCAAATATTATGTCAGAGGAAGGATTTGGAATATTTTATCCTTCCCGGTACTAGCCCTGTTTTTCCTCTGTTTCATGAAGGGAAAATAGTTAGCCATTGTCATGTTTAAAACAGAGGTTGTTAAGTTATCTTATTTTACTGCACACACAGGTATAATAAAAATGACAGGCAGGGGTGGAGGACTGATCCTGAAATAATGTATAAAAGATGGGACAATTGTGCTGTCGGGTGGTAGAACAGTTAGATCTTGGATCTCAATTGAGGTGTCAAGAAAAAAATGAATAACATGCTGAAATAGGGCATAATTAGATTTTCAGAATTGACTCATCAAAGCTCTTATCTGTGTCTTTTCAATAAAAACGTGCCCCTTGGCACTGTTTCAGAAAACCCCACCAAGAAAGGGAAAATAAAAATCTTTCTCTCGACTCAACACACATTTTTTTATCTCTTTCCAAAGCCCACACTTCAACCGCTCATAATATCCCTGCACAATGTCCTGATTTATTATATCTTCAAATTTCACAATCTGGGGACAAATTGGTCTCCTCAAAAATGCATGAACATAGCTTAGAAGCCCCATATTAGATGAAAATGAATTCCTGATGTTGCAACATGAGAGAATGTGGGCATGGTCGTGTCACTGTGGATTAAGGAGATGCCATGTTTTATGACCTGCAATACTGTTACTAATTTGGGGACACTTGATATGGTGCATTTCATTAGAGGAGACACAAACACAGGAACCCACAGTGCCATTTCTCCCAGTCCAGGCCCTGCGCTTAAGGTGACAAAGACACACGGCTCACTGAGTGGTTGGGATAAGCATCTCCTCTAACTAAAGGAACAAAAGCATTGTGAGGCAAAGCAGGCCGCCATGCCAAAACAGTCTTAAAGAGGCATGAACTGGCAAGCCCTCGATCTCCACATCTTGAGAAATAATCACTCCCTTCTGGATGTGTTTATGAGGGCAGAGGGGCCTGGGCTATGACGCCTGTACAATATACTGGGGAAGAGGCATACACTGCAGCTGATCTGAGCCACCTCAGACTGAGTCACATGAAAGGGCATGCCTTGAATGACATTGTGCTATTGTCATCCACAAATGACAGACAAATTGTTTTCGGTCGCAAATGGTTTACTGTATCACTGAGATAGAGGGTTTGAAATTTAATTCCAGAGTCGCTTTGTCAAATTTAATATAATAAGTCATTCAAAAGGTGGAACATGGCTTCAATAGCAATTTTTCTACAAAGTGACTTTGTGCGGAGATGAAAAAAAACATACATTGTCTCACTTTACAGCAACGGCTTTACATTTTGTAGGTGCGCTCCATATGTGCTTCAGATCAAATCATAAAAGTCAGGCATACTTTTGCTAGAAAAATCATTCATCCTAGCATGAGCTTATACAAGTTTTGCTATAAAAGAGAATATTTGTCCCTTGGCACGAGCTATTGTTTTGTCCAAGGAGAGAGAGAGAAAGGAGAGCTGAATCCAGCACCTTTGTGAGCAGAACAGTAAAAAGCTCTCTCTGATTCAGCTGACTGGAGCCAAGGCCAAGGCCAAGGAGACTGGACACCACACAGCATGCAATCACCTTTCAAAGCAGCCTTGGACACATGGTTTCATAAAAGACTGCAGCAAGAAAACATGGGCTATATGATCGAGGGAAAACCACAGTCTATTGACTTTACATGTGAATTTTATGGAAGCAGATTCAAAAGCATTATGCACTGTAAGACAAGAAGGATGTTGAAAAATAGTTCCATCAGTATAGGGTATGTCATTTGAGCAGCAGGCTGTTTGTTTACAAGTTACCGCAGGATTAGGATGGGATGGATTTATGCCCCAGCTGAGGTTCAAATAATTCCATGTCAAATCCAGGGATATGTGCATTTTGTCCACCCATTCTAAAACAACCCTTTCAAGCTGATGGATATGGTGAGAGCAGATGACATGGGGAGGATTTGCTATTCCCTTTCATGATTCCTGTGGCATTGTTGATGTCTAAGCTTTGGGATCCTCTAAGGAGCTCTGGGGAAGCCAGGCATGTGTTTGTTTGTCAGAAGCCCATTTATAGTGGATCCATATTTCAAAACAAAGGTAGACCATTACAGTGTTTATCTTAATTATTACACTGTAGCCAGTATAACCTCTGCGAATTAGGTTACAATGAGAAAAAGGCCCAAAACATGAAGGAATAATAGAAACCTTAGAATTCGGTGATGTATTTGATAGAGTGGAGAAAGTTCACATCATGATTGGTCTGCCAGGTTGTCAAATTCCACTTCCGTTGTAGACATTGGTGATTGGTTTCAGATTTATTCCTGATAAAAATCTTATTGTCTGATTTGCATTTGCAGCGAGCCCTGCGAGAACCTGGATTAATGAGCTGCATCAACCTTTCTCTCTAGATAGACAAAGAAGGCTTTATGTGTCTCGGCAAGCTTGTTAAAAAGCAAAGGAGAATGTCAAGGAAAGAAACACATGTGGATATACCATTCCCAGTGGACTGTCCTAGACTTTAAGAGACAAGTGTGCTCAAATGGCTTTGCCAAAATTTCACGAATGGCTGTTGCTATCAATATATTTTATTCAATATGAAAGAGTTCTATAACAAGCTGTGCCAATGATCTGAGATGCTGTAAAACATTTTTCCTGGAACACAATTCGGAAGTACAATAAAAGTGTGTTTGCTATAGCTAGTTGGGAGTCTTTGCTATTGTACATGGTGCCATTGACTTTGGCATTAGTGAAAGCTATCTTTGCACTGGAAGCCAACCAAAGTTAAGGTGATGATTTATTTCTTACAAATTACCTTGGTGTCATACATTAAAAGGTCAGGGGTTGGGTTTTGTTCCAAATAGATTGTCCATTTTAGTCTCACCTACACAAGCAGAACAACAATGAGGCCCAATTACGGTACAGAAGTTGAGGTAGGAGGCTGTGTAATGGAATCCAGGTTACGACCTATTTTTGTTTAGATTCACCTTCACTCGTGGTTCGTGTCTAGAACAGTTCCCGTGCTGACACTTACAAGGCCCATGATAAATGTGGATGGCTGCAGCGGGCTTCATCATCTTACATGGAAGGTGTCAGGGAGGGCATAATGTCGGCCTGTCCAGTGTCTGCAACAATCTTAACGCATCCTTACGGGCCCCCACAATAAGGTCTGGTGACAAGACACCTCTGCTTGTCAGGGAACCTCGGGCTCAAGCTGCCTCGTGGCACCGCATGACTCTTTCCTCAAATTAGTTCCCTTATCTATCAGTCAAGACCCTTGACCGCATAATGTTGAGGAACAGCAATCATCAAACCAGGAACTCTGCCTTTTGATATAGAAGTAACACATTTCATCACACTCTCAACTTCCCATTGCACCAGGCAGTTCAACTTGGGCACATGACATTGACTGTAATTGTTTGCTATGTGCAGGTGTTGCCACACGTTATTTCTGATTTGACATTAATTTGGATCTAAAGGTGTGATCACAAACAGGCCAAGAATCAACCGAGCTCTGCACATAACACCTCTGGAACTAATTTCTCCTCGCGTCTGAACCTCGCTGTGAGGTGTGGATGGGAAATGAGAGCCACCACTGGAGTGGCTACAGACAAAAGTAGATCTATCGCCCTGCCAACTGTCCTCTCCCTATCCTTCCTCAGGCACGGATAAGAGCGGAAAGTGCTTTAACCTTGAGGGCAATGCAGCGCCAAACATGTGCAAATAATTTGTATAGAATAAATAAAGGGATGATCTTATGACAGTCGGTGCAGCTGCTCTGGGCTTTGTTGGAGGCTTAGAGGAGGCAGCTCTCTGGAGGCAGAGTGGCAGTCTTCTAGCTGTCACCGTGGAGACCTGAGGGCCATTATGTGGAGCATCAGGGCCTTGGGGATGGGAAACATGACTCTACAGCAAGGTCTCTGGCACTGAGCTACAAAACAAACCCTTCAGCAACACCAAACAAGTGTCATCACTACTTAGATGTTTTATTTTTTTATATATTACATTTTCATCAGAGAGTTTCTTTGGCTTTGTAGCAACAAAGGTAAGGAGGTCAAAGAAGAGGGATAATTCATATGGAATATTTGATCAACTGTATTTCATAGAATAGCATCAAATATGAAAACTAAATAACAAAGTTGCAAAGAAAATCTGCATGTTTGAAGACTGTATAACAGGAGGAGCTTACTACACAGTGATACAGAAGTCCTTTCCTATATACTGACTTACTATATAAAAGGTGAACACTGGGCGTCAAAATACTCACACAGTCACACATAACTTCAAATTCACACACCATCACATATGGAGGGTGGGGAACTATTTGGGAAATGTCTAACAGTGTGCTAGTAATGGATCATAAACTTTTGCATCCATAGCAGTGTTTTTTTTTTTTTTGTTTTTTTTTTGGTGGTTGATGATTCATAGCATTGGAGAGCTGCAGCCCTGAAAGCAAATAACTTCACGCATATTTTTTTAAATGCGTCAAACTGTCTCATACCACAGAGCTAGCTATATAAGCCAATCGCGATAAGATAAACCTTGGCCTGACACCAGATTGCTCATTCTCCTCGCCATGTCAGATCATTTTGCCAAGCCAGGTATAGATTATGGATCTCTTCATTTCCTCTCCCTGAACCAGAGAGCAGATGGATTGCACATTAAAAGACTTCAGACCCACCGACGGCCATTTTTAAAGGCTGAAAAAAGGGGGATTGAGTGGACACCCCTTTAGGAAGGTGACAGATTTAGCATGGCGTGATTTCCCAAAGGTTTCAGCGACCTAGAGGCAGTCGGAGAGTAGACATATGATGAAATAGCCATCATGGGTTTGTGTGATTTGTCCTGGATTTGGAGACAGAGCATTTGAGATAATCCTAAGAGTCTACATAACAAAAAACTCAATTGAGGTTTGAGGTTAAGATGCTTATTAGTAAGCTTGGCTGAAGCACTATAGAGGCTTAACAGTAAATTGGTCACTGGGGAACTGCTGCAGATATGCATGCATATGTTGCTTGGGAATAAATATTTATCCCATATGTTAAATATCAGTATGGATTTCATTATTACCAGGACCTCAATCAT
>OMKZ01020644.1:0-13283 GCA_900302535.1 Neoniphon sammara | reverse complement strand
GTAGACGTGTCACCCATCAGGAGCTGTCAGGAGCTGTCAGAGGACAGGAACCAGACCCTGGGCCAGGAGAGGCCAGGCCAGCCAGCTGTCACCTCTCTGACACTGGCTGAGACCATCCATCTGGCTGAGAGAGGCCCACCATGGGTGGAGAGAAACTCACCAGATCCCAGACTGCATGCACATGAACACAAGAATGTGCGCACACCAGCACACACGTATTATGTTCATGCACACGCACACACGCACACGCAAAGACATGCAAACACTCATCTGCACGTATGAACGCTCCTACAGTGCATCCACACACAAAGAGAGGACAGGATCTGTGAGTCACACCAGAGGGCTATTTTGGGTAATCACCAGTTCAATCTGCGGCCCCGTCCAGATGAATGATTCTCTCACTGAGTGATCTGGGAAACACAGCTGACACACTGCCATCAAGCCGAACAGACGCAAATAAACAATCAAAACATTTGGGAGTAATGCTCTCCCTCACATAACTCGCTGCCTGTGAGTCTGTTTTGACGCCAACAATATTACATACACTCTTTTTCCATACAGCTGTGCATAGCTAGACATCACATAAAAAGTTACTCACATAGGTTCACTTGAGGTGTATTACAAAACCTCTGTGGCTGGGAGTGCAATAGCACCAGTGGCAAACTTAGACGTGCACCAGACACAGTAGTGGGTCTATTTCTCCATATCAGGCTCCTTGGGTGTTTTTATTGCTGGTACTCATGTTGAGTAAAACAACAACACCACAACGCATTGGCCAAGCATGGAGCTCATCCATCCTGGCATGTTTGAGGGGTCAGTGGAGTTGCCAGGCATATGGAGAGCATTTGGAGATATCGAGGCTCAACCACAACAGAGCCAGACAGTTTGTTGTTCCCCTTGTTTTGGGTGTTTCATAATTTTCTTAAATATCCGTAACGATCCTAAAAATCTCCAATCTATCTCAATAAAGGAAACATGTGTGGTATATTTAATTATTCATCTATCGTTACCCACGCCCATTTCAATGATCTTTCCACTGATCACTGACATATTATTGTGACTCAATTTACTCTCAGTTGGACTTAAAGTAAAATCACTCTGATTAATTGCCCTCAGCACATTTGCAATTAAAATTGGAATTTGTCTTCTGGGTCGGATCTTAATTGTTCAGTGACAATTTAGTTGGCAAGGAATCAGATTAACCAATTAAACAAGGAACCTTTGAAATGTGGGTGACCTCTATGTCAAAACTGACATGAATCTAAAAATGATTTATGACTTTTAGTTTCCACTTTCTCTACATAGTAGCATTCAAACAAATTAATGCATTTTCCTGATTTTGATTATTTTGATTACTCTATATATAAACAATTTCCCCATTTTGAGAAGTTACTTCTGCATTTAATAGTGTCTCTAACATTCTCAATCAGAAGTTATGGTTCCAAAGTGTTTTTAATTTTGAATCCTGGCAGCTGTGCACATGGACTCTGGAAATATTTATTTAAAAATTGCTATGAACAATGTCCCGCACTGTTGGTGAAGACTCCACAGGGGGTCCTTGTGACTGTGGCAGAGAGCCATGCTGTCTATTTTGTGTGAAGACACAGCAGACATAAATACACAACACTGGCTACAATTACCTAGAAAGATGCTGGCAACAGATTTTTCCCCTGCTATTATCAGCTGTGGTTGTTAAGCATTAAAGTTAAGCAAAGGTGATGTGTATTCACAGTCCTGGACAAAGACAGTTATTGTTGTGCTATTAGTGAGTAAAGAAATAAAAATAAAAAACAGTGCAGCTCAGTGCCCAAATATGCTAAACTGGCATTTGTAAAGTCATCAAGTCTTAAAATAAGGAGATGAGAGGCATGAACTGCAAGACTTACTGCGAGAGTACAGTGCAGGATGGAGAAAGGCAAATACAGACAGGGGTAAAGGAGGGAGGGAGACAGAGATCAATGATAATGTGATCTGATGACATAGTTGAGTTGAGCTTTTCCCCTCGGTGGTCTTACCGCTGACCAACTCAAAGTCGAAGAGAGGGAACTTTGTTTGGATTGGCTTTAATCTTCCCATCAGGCAATATGAAGGAGGCGGTGTGCTGTGAGTGTTTTCCATTTTGCCAGAAGAGAACTGTGTCAGGTTCTGCAAGTGCACAAGTGCAGATACTTCAGCGTGGCACATTGACAGGCAGCTTGTTCAAATAAAGGCCTGACAGAGCTCTGAACCAAGCAACTGAGCTATTGAGAAATGTATTTACAGGAACACATGGCTATGACAACAGAAAACAAAACAGTGAGGTTTTGTCTGTTGTTCCTGTACGATAGCCTGTACAGGGTGCTGAAAGGATACATTTTCAATTGTTGAAAAGGGCAATGCATATTTTTTCCACTCCAGAGTTAATTACAAATGGTTACAGAGTTGTTTAAAAATGTGAGCAAATTGAAAACATAAGCTTTTATGACAGCTTAGCCTAACTCATCTCCATGCATAGGCAAGAGTATTCAACAACTTGTATGGAGCTTATCTATGACAAATAGCATCATATGGTGCTGGTTGTTTTAAACAAAAGAGTGTGAAACCAGATGACGAGTGGTAGTGATTGCATGAGAATATATAAATGAAAGATATGTATCTGGTACCCATCTATTGTTTCTCTGTCAAGACGTCCATGCTGTGCAGGGCCTTATTTATCTAAATGACTCTGATTTCCCCAATGGATAAACTAAAAGCAGAAAAACAACTACGTATGATGCTTAAAACTAATGTTTTCTTCTCTTGAAAACTGCCAAACAAAACGCCTGTGACAAAAGAAGTTCTGCTTTCTTTATGTCAAAGAGTATTTGGCTCGGTTTCATGCTAATCCATCTGCCCATTTTGTTTGGATAAAATGGACAGATTTGGACAGGTTCTGTGTCCCCACTGGCATACTGACTAATTACAAAGACAGACACAAAGATGAAAAGTCTTTCCCAAGGAAATGTCTGTGAGAACCCATCACGAAGGCATGCAGATTTTTTCTGGTCACATGAAAATATTTAAGCTCTGAAATATGTATCGTATACCCACTATGAGAAGTAAATATTTTTTTCCCCAAGTGCTTGTGTGACAGAGAAAGCTTAGCAGCACCAAGGATTTCAAAGTCCAGCCAGACCGCAAAGGGATGTTTTGAGACTGTAATTAGGTTTAAGCTGTCCTGATGTCAAGGGATCTGCCATGAGACTCACGCACACCGGCTGCCACATGCACACCTTTGTTCAGCCCGGAGGTCTGATTACCAGTGTTTACATTGTGGTCACCAAATATGAAAATGACAACAGCGCTTTGTCTGATAGACACTGTGTTGTTCAAACAGAACCAAACAGTAGATAATGTCCTCAAATTAAGTTTCTTATTAGTGGAGTAATGACAACATAATAACCAAATATATGTCTCAACAATAATTTGAACAGATTTTCCCCAACACATCAACACCTCTATCACGAACATTAGGTGTTGAGACATAGTTAGTAGAATCATTTCTGACTACTGAGGTCATACTCAGTTCAGAGCAAACACCATTTTCAACAATCTTCGACAGAATTAACAGTTGGACCATTCTCATTATTCTAACAATAATGTACTGTGCCAGTTGTAGGCTGAAAAGTGTGCAAGTGGTATAATAATAACTTCCCTGGTGTATAAAATAAAACGTGGTGTTTGTTACTGCCCTGGGTATATTAATGTGCCTGCCTTGGGCTCACTTAAATGTTACATGATGACCAAATGTTAGTGGCAAAATAGAGCATACACACTGGGTTGGATCCAAACACAGTCATAAACCTCAATACCCTGGAGGATAATGTTCGTGACTACAGTGTGATAACAACAATGGCAAACAAAACTCTCTAAGTAACTCCTGTTATTCTCATAAAAAAATTGGATCGAGAGGCAAATCAGCTCTTAACAGAGATCACTGACAGTAATAGGAAAGGAGACTCGTTTGTTATTTCATTACGTCGTCTCGACCACACTTAACGATTTATCCACACAATTACCGCGGGCACCCGGTTTGCACTGTCACAGTAAACTGTGGCACAGAAAGAGCCATTCAAGCAACACTTTTATTGAGCGGATATTAACTGATTTATCCTGACCTACCCAGATCTGGCCTCTCCAGGCTCAGCCTCCTCAGTGGAGCAGTGCCAAGGCTCCATCCTAACTCTGCATAAAAATAAATGAGAAGCTATGGGGCCAGTCTCTAAAGCCAGAGAATATTGTTCGATTCCACGTCAGCCCTCCAGGAGGCAATTTAAACAACCCAGCATGCTAATCAACCTGGTATAAAAGGCTGTTCTGGAGGGTGGCCCATTCTTCTCTTTCCTCTCTCTCTATCTTTCTCCTCCTCTCTCTCTGATTGCAGCGAGGCCAAAATGGACCTAAACAATCTGAGGAGAAAACTGTAATTGGGCCTCTGTCTGAGGGAACATTACACTCCGGTGAGACATAACCATGCGATTTGGAAAAGGAAATGACCATTCTTACATTAAAAAAACAAGTCCTGGCCTTTTGCACAATATGAGCTGCCATGCCCTCATCAGGTTTTTTTAATTTCTGGTGTAACAATCATGCTAGAGCAGAGATGTAAGGGGGCATGGAAAATCAAAGCACAGCTACCAAGAAAGTATCAGAGCCAGGATGGGAGCTAACCCTGCTGCCATCAACACATCAACAATGTCTCAGTGGAACCGCATTGTGACCCTCATCTGAGGAGGCAGAGCCCCGATCCCCACAAATAATTCAATACTCTAATATTCCCTTGGTATTTGTTCCGACCACAGAAATATGATAGTGTTCATTCTCCACTTGTGCCCTGAACCCACAGGTCAGTTGGTAGCAGATCACAGACTTCTCTGTGACTCAGGGGTTAAACTAATCATGCGTAACTTTTTCACATGGCCTAACTAGTCCTCTTGCAAATCTACACCAGCTTGTCATCCGGCTCGGGGTGAACCTGCCTTCTGCCTTTCTGTCACTGGGTTAGTTTGAGTGCTGTTTTATTGTGACAGCTGTGTTGATCTTCGCTGAATTCATCTGTTATTATCTAGATCTAAATTTAATTCTGCACTTCCCCAGCTATTATTACACAGGATATGATGCAAGTGCCCTTTGTACAAATAGACTGGGATGAGTTGGTTATTATAGGCACCTCCATTCACGTTTCATTGATTAATTTTAAAAACATATCAGTGAAGTTCAACAGCAAATTACGGTGTCCCACAACAATGCCCTCTGTTCACCCCACCCCACACCTATCCCTAACCCAAATCATGAATCACAAATCAAATTATGTGCATTCAACAAATGCATAACCAACAACACATTCTTGTACAGACTCAAATGTGTATTGGTTATACTGGCCTTTATACCTAGGAATGTCCTTCAACCACGCCAGTGATAATATCTTAAAAATAAATATTATTGCTTGTCAGTTTTCAACTAAGAAATTAAATAATAAAATTAACAAACAGCTCTTGTCTTAAAAAGCAGTCCATGTCTAGAAGGAAATGCTAACAAACACTGCCCCCTACTGACACAAAAACACACTTACAGTTCCTTATTAAACTAATCAAACATTTTGCACCTGATAATGCGGTAGCCAGACAATAGACTTTTTTTCTTTTTCTTTTTTTAACAGACAGACATACAGACAGACACAGAATACCCTGAGATTAAAAAAAAGATACAAAATATATTGTTTTTCCTGCAAATACATTCATTGAGTTTTGGGGCACTGGGGCATATTTTGCAACCTTCAATATATTTACTCGTGCTGTTTACACACTATTTCTTTTAATCCATTTAATACAATGAAATTGGACTTTTCACATTAACAGAAAACAAATTTCTAGGAAAATTTAAAAAAAAACCACTCCCATGCCAGCATTAGATTTGCTCATCAATGCACTGAACTTTGTGCGACATCAATATCAAACAGTACAGAGAAAATATGGAGCCTTGAAATATATCTAATATTATCACAGCCTTATTAGATGCTCTGTATCAAAAGAGAACTAGTACATATAACATTTGTGTGCATAAACATAGCCTTTTTATTTGTTGACTCGCATATGAGATGCTATATGAGATGCTGTAGATACATGTAAGAAAATCCTTAGTGCTTAGGTGCACTCCAGATTTTATCAACCACAATGCAACCATATTTGTAAAACAATTTATTTCAAATATCAAAAACAACTTCTGCAAAATTTTGTGAAGGATACAAAAGAATAACTGACAATAAAGGATATTTGATCCCAGATTATTAAAAGCTTGAAGGCAGTCATTGCTATATTTATAATACATACAGCTTTATACAGCAGCCTTTGGATCAATAAAACTTTGAGTGTCAATAGAAATAAAATCACCCTTGTTCTGTGCAATAATTGTGCAACATACCGTTGCTGTCCAGTGAAAACCCGGTATCTCCAATTTTGGTGATTTTCATGTCATTTTTTTCCCTTATTGAACTTCTCTCAAGTAAATTACTCTCTGGTTTTGTGGAGTCACTGGATTTCCGATGAAGTTAATCTCAACTTTACCATGGTGTCGTCTTCCTGAGTGAATTTGTGGTATAGCAGCCTGGCAGTTTCACATATAAGCACATCAACATAAAATACAAATCTTTATGCTTAAGGTGATGTAGCTCATACTCTTGCAACTCTAAAAAAAACACCATGATGCAGCAGTAGTACAAAGCAAAAGAATAAATTCTATTGCCTCTCCTTATTCATCAGCAACATCACTTCCTGAAAACCCAAGTGTTCCAGCAGGCATCACACAAGAGGGAAAGGATGAGCTATTCTTCTTCTTCTTCAAAAAAAAAAAAAAGAGACAGGGTCAAAAACTTACTATATGGTTGGACTGTGTATGTATATTTTGTTCTTAGTGTGCAATAAATTTGGAACGAGCTGTTTTTTCTTTAAATAAGAAAAAACACAAGAGGGGAATAACAAAATGACCATGCAAGGGGGAAAATAAGCGCACTGAGCACCAGCGCTTTCCCCCTCTCCTGGCTGGTACAAAAGGAGGAAGCAGAAAACAAGAAAACAAGGAGTCTTTGTACTAAAACATGATCAATATACTTATCAAACTCAGAGAATGAGAAAAAAGGCCTCTCAAATCAAAGCCTGCCTCCAATAAAGGCCTAGTTTGCTCTGCAGCTAAATAAAAACCTGGGCCACTATTTGAGGAACTATGGTATGGCTGCCAGCGTGGGGAAAGAAGCCCATAAATGTAAGTACATCCTAGCAAATAACCATGCAAATATTGTAAATTTCGTTGGAATATCTTAGTGTAGATGCAACAAAATATGTAATTGGTTCTTTATGACAAGCATTTCCCAAAAATTGCAATTCACCTATTTCAACTGTATTTAAACAGTGATTTATAAACACACCCTGAGGACGTCACAGGAAACTGCTGGCGCCCATTCATTTTGAAAGAGCAACAGCCAATGGGGAAACTTATCATTATAGCATAGGTTTTAATGTAGTGACATTGTGGTATGGCAAATGATGTGAGGCAGTGGGCCCACTGCATGAAATTTTCATGCCGATCAAAATTCCTACCAGCACACCTGCCAGTGTACATAAAAAAAGATGGCCACTAAGCTCTCGAATACGGTATGTGGTTTGTGTGTAAGATATTTACATTGAGTAAGCAGAACGTAAAACATAGAAGAGTAGAGTGCAATGGTATCAAGCATTCATAAGCACTTAGCAGATGCATTAATATACAGTGGATCATCATAATCTGAGGGGCAAGAAAGTGATGAATACTAGATATTTCTTTACTTGGAATGAAAAGCAGGACTTCTTCCTTATTTCACTTTCATCTTAGAGACAAGGTTTCCAGCAGAGCTTATTAGATCATTGCAACCACACCTCAACTTTTAATCAAGTTTGTCCATCTCACCACCTAAATCCTGGACTTAATTTTATTTGTCTTATAGATCCTCCCCACTCTGATCACTATCTTCTCTACTGTCCATCTTTCCATCCTGACTTTCAGGATGTGGCACCTCCTTGTTTAAATCCTGGTCTTCCTTTGGACTGTCTTTTCGATCCTCCCCATTCTTATTACTCTGATTTTTTTTAATTTCCATTTCTCCATCCAGTTTTTCAGAAGGTGGCACCTCCTTATTTAAATGCTGGTCTTCCTTTGGATTGTCTTTTAGGTCCTCCCCACTCTTATCACTCTCCACATTTTTGTCAGGCAGATCTGCCTCCTCCTCTTTTGTCTCTGGCTCCACCATATTCAGGATTTCACTTTCACTAGCTTCTTTCTTGTACTTGTTCTCTATTTCTGCTCGGTCCTGGTCCTCCTCTGTACCAGTCAGCAGCCCCTTTTCGTCCTCACTCAGCTTCTCGTCCCTTGCTTCCCTTTCATTTGGGCCAGACTGGACCTCACTTTTCTCATTATTTGTTTGTAGTTCATCCAGGCTATCATCTTTATCTGTCTCTTCTTGGTACAGGTTTATCTCTGAATGTTCCTCAGACTCAGCTGAGTCACACTTGATCTTGGTCTCTTGGTTAGGGTCTGTCATGTTTGGGTCTACATGGTTATTCAAAAAGGATTCTTGGTTGTTTGCATCCTGCTGGTCTTGAATGGTGCTGGTGATGTCGATGCTTGCTGGTACTGTGACTGTGGGGCTCTGAGGCTGCTGCGAGGACTCCTCACCCATTTCCTTTACTGTGTCTGATTCATTTTCATGTTCAGAAACTGGTCTGTCGGTTTCTTTCTGGTCAGGCTGTAGATTTGACACGTCCTCCTCTGATTTACCAACTGAGTCTTGAACTTCATGAGTACTCTCCAAGCCCGAGGAGTTAGTTTCTGGCAGCTTTTCCTCTGTAAGTTCTTCTGTGACCTGGTCTGAGTCTGAACCTTCTTCATGGTGGCAACTGGCATCCTCAGACTTTGCAGTCTGACCACTTGTGCTCAGACTTGCAAGTGGCTGCTTGCTGGGAAGGGTGGCAGCGCTGTGAAGAAGAGGCTCTTTTTCAGGATCCGCATCTGACTGCTTATCCGATGCTGAAATGTAGAGTTTATAAACAAAAATTAATCACCTATTAATCTGCTCAAGCATGCTCAAAGAGGTGAAATCATTCAAATTTCAAACTTAGGCTTAGTCTGAAATCATTCAGAATCTTCATGGAAAGTTTGAGTGAAACAGTCCAGTAAAAAAGAGTGAGTAATGCTATTAACTGCCTAACTAGCCATTTCCCAAGTGAGCTACTGACAGCATTGAAATGAACAATAAATGAAATCAAATGCAAGTCCTCCCTTTGCTTTCAATACACTCATTAACAAATAGTCTTAACTATCCAAGACTAAGAGATTTAGATGTTGCAGTTTCCTTTTGATTTTTATACAGTGCCGGCAATACAGTAAGTAAGTGTGGAAAAAAGCATTTAATTCTTATTGTTACACATCATTGTTTATCTACAGTGAGAGAGAAACAAAAATGACCTTTCTGTGGGTCTGCTGTTGTGTCCAAAAGTGGCAGTTTTTTCTTTGCAGAGTAAGCCTTCCGTCCATGTTGATCAGATGTTTTTTCCTCTGAGATCATACACATTTGATTGAAGAGGTGTATCTTATGTTTCATGTTTCCTGTAAAGAATGAACAGTAATGAAAAATGAAACTGCTGCACCCCTTGTACTGTATACTGTATCAGTTATAGCATTAAGTCAGTGTGGGAAACCTGTTTTTGGCATTTCTTCTGGTGATTCTGGAGTCTGGTAATCACCTGTCTCTCTGTTTTCTGTAAAATGAAAAAAAAACAAATACTAAAAAATAAAACAGGGTTGCTTCATGGTTCAGCACAAACTGGGTTCAATTCAGGTTTGTAATCTATTGAGCATGCCATTCCCTCACATTTTTTAGCATCAGTTGTATCACTCTCTATTATACTGTACAATTAAAGGCAAATATGCACAAACTGTAAGGAGTGACGGATATAGTATTTAACACTTCAACAAATAAAAACCAACAAATGCTTTCTTTACTTGTCTGTGACATATCCTGTAAAGAATGAACAGTCGTGACTAGCAAAATAAAACTGCTGCACCCCTTATCAGTTATAATAATAAAATCTCTATGCAAGACCTTGGGGTCTGGGGGTTTTGACTTGTGACTTTCGAGTCAGGCAATTAACTGGTCTTCCATTTTCTGTAAAATGAAAAAAGATAAGAATCAGACAGTGCTCCCTCATGGCTCAGCACATATAGGGGTGTGAATCTTTCACTTAACAGAGATTCAATTTGATGCACAATTTACTACTTTGATTTAAGAATAATTTTTCTATTCAGTTCAATCCAATATTTCAATTTGGTTCTAGCTTTTAAACCATGATTCGAATCAACGATTCAATGTGGACCCTTTTGCCAATATCACATGTCCATTAAAGGGGCATTATGTAAAATTGCATTGTTAATTTAGACTTAACTGACAAAATATGTGAACGAACATGAAATTTGAAGGTTTAGTCTCTAGTATTATTGAAACATTATTGGCGGTGGGTGGGAATACTTTGAATCCAATCATTCATCATTGGATTCAAAGCATCCCTGCCCACCCCCTCGGCTTAGCGAAGCTTCAAGTACCATCGATAATTGCTGCTGAAGCTTCAAAACCCAAAAAAGGTATTCAGGACAGGCCTAGTTAAGTTCAAGAAAAATTCATATGTCCCACTGCTTTACAGCAGCACAGTGGTAGGTTTTGTGATCAATCTCCCTATAAAGGTGTTATTCTGGGGGAAAAAAAATCAAAAAAATGTATTGTACCTCTGTGGCGTTTGCAGCAGAAGATCCCAAGAAGTATGCATAAAACACAAATGAAGCCTAGGCAGACAGACAGGGCTATAGCCAGGCCTAAGTTGTTACCTGCACAGAAATACAAAAAGTCACACCACAACAACTTTTGCAGTCAGCCTTGCATTTGGCAGCCAGATTTAAACAAAATTCAAGTATCATATATCAGATACTGGGCATTTCAGTTTGAATTTTTGAACATAAACTCTGCTGTGGTCTGTTTCGAAGCTATAAGAGAACAAGAACTTTCTTAACGATATCATCAAGAGACAAATCCCATATTGAGCGTACACAGGAGAACCAATATTGTGTACACATCAAAGGTAACATTAAGCACATAAGAGCACATTTTTGTCTGTGTTTCATTTCCTGTTTCATTAATGGTACCACTGGAAGCAAAAGCTCAACTGGGTTTAAAAGATTAAAGATAGTCTACGACTCCAGAGAGTCACTTTCCACATTAGTGTCAATTTAGCAGTGCAAGGTCTTGTTTCTTGATGACACTCCAAGTTCAGAGAAATGGTTTGCATATAGTTAAGGCAAGATTGTAAAAACAATCTGTGTGAATTTGTTATTAATGAATATTTGCCTAAATGACAAATCTGCAACAGAAATTGCAAATATACAACAAATGCCTTAGTAAAATCTTACCTGAGTAGCAATCCTTTGCAGTGAATGAAGCATTTTTTGCACTCACAGGGTTGCTCACCACACAACAGTACACTGCATCATCATGTTTTCCCCCCAAAGATATCGGTAACTCTGGGCCAGGCTTTACCCCCTCAAGCAACTTCCAGTCAAACTTCATTAAGGCTGAAGGTCTTCTGGTTTCTGCAGAGCAGGTCAGCACTGCCCGGGTTTCAGATGTGTCAGAGCTGCTGGAGTCATTAACCTCACAGGATATGGTTGGCTCGGCCACTTCATCTACAAATATATATATATGTATATTGGACAAATCAAAACAGCTAAGGACAGTTCACACTATGTGGGAGTGTAACAGTCTGAATGTCTCCACATGATGCCCTGCATACCATGATTGTGTGATATAATACGTTTGTTGAGACGCTTAATATTGCCATTTACCATGTGGATTCCACATTTGGTTGACTGACATTTTCTTCAGTTTAACCTTTGCTTCGCCAGTTTCATTAAAATAACATAACAAAGAAGGACAGGACTTTTTCCTGGATGGGATTTCAGGTGCAGACAGGTGCAGCATTAACCTTCCAAACTGGAAAATAGAAACAAATGCTTCTGCACATATTCTGTACATATGCACATGCTCCCTGTCATGACCCCAAGGTTTTCTGCCTCACAAAAAAGACAGGACGTGTTAGGCTATTTGTATATCTTTTATTGTTAAAGGCGAATGGGTGTGTCCACTTGGAGTAGCTGAAACCTGTTCAGCAGCTTAAACGTTTTACAAATGAAACCATGAGTGCCACATGATAACAAACATCACTGTTAAGTGATTTTGTTCATTTGTGGTAAATCTTATATTCTTCATGTACTAATTCATTCATTTACTTATCTTCATTTATTTCATGCAGGTTCAAGAAGACAGGTGCAAACTCTTACCTATGACCACTACATCATGAGGGGAATAAAGCAGCCTTTTCCTGATGACGACTTCCAATTCATAGTGTCCGGTGTCTTCATGTCTTAAGTCTGTGATAGTGAGCTCTGCACCAATCCAGTCAAGGATGACTCTGTTGATGTATGTGCTGTACACCCTCTCCTCACTGCCATCAAATTCCACCACTTTGTTGCCTTCATGTTTCCATAGAATCTGCTCTGGTTGTCCTGGGATGGTTGGGATCAAGACGGTCTGCAGCCCTTTGCGTGCGTATTGTGGGGTTTTCCCTACAACTGGACACAGAGACAGGGAAGGTGTACAGATTCTTAGCAGAAACATTACAGACACTGAGGAGTTGACATCTTTGGCTTTTTAAATAAAACTCTCTCAGAATCTATAAACATAATAGCACATAAAATGAAGTGAAAGAAATTTAAATTATTTTCCAGTCCAGTCCCTTAAAAAGACTTGTTGTAGCCCTATAATGATTTCTACAAGGATAATAAACTCACAGTACTGCAAAAGTACAAACTGTATGAAATGTCTAGGAACAGGAATAGGCTAGTGTTCTGCAGTTAGGATAAGGTTACTACACTCACTAGTTGGAATACTGTATTTATACTGTAGTATGGGTGGAATAAGATGGAAAGGTAGACTATATGGCCTCATTTACTAATGCAAAGAAAACATGGGATTAATCATTAACTTTACTACCACCGAACTGTGAAATGCTTGGCAGGGGCAGAGTAAAGTCCAGTGCTAAAAAAATAAATAAATAAAATAATCCAGTGCGGTCCATGTATAAATAATACAGTACAATATAAGACCAAACAATACAGAAAAATATTCCCTCAAA
>OMKZ01020638.1:1989-15290 GCA_900302535.1 Neoniphon sammara | reverse complement strand
AGGAGGGAGCAAAGGAAAATTAGACTCCCACAGCTGCCCTTCACAAAACAATAGAAAGTGTGGTTGCTGATTGTCAGTGTGAGTGAATGTGTGTTGGTTTCCCACTGCCAAGCATAGAGACAATACTTTTCTCCCCCAAATCCCCAAAACAGCATTGAGAGTAAGAATCTTCTGAGAGCCCTGAAAACTGGAGCCTGAAGTGCATATTGTAATGGCTTCTTCTACAGGTTCATCATAGTGTGCGTGCATGAGTGTGTGGTCCAAACACCCGCAGGGAAACAGCTTGTTACACACACCCTAACATTGTTCCTATTGTGAGTCAGCATTAGGGACTGACTGATATATCAGTTTGCCAGTATATCGGGCTGATATTGGCTGTTTATTAAAGGCAGATCTGGTCCCGTCGGTTTCGTCCCAGTGTGATAGAATGGTGGTGGTGCAGTTTGAATGACTACATATTTACTACATAGGTTGTCTATGGAAGGACCAGATCAGGTTCCACACAAGTATGCAAAAATATGGTTTACTATTAGTAGCAGAAGTAGTAGTACCAGCAGTAGTAGCAGTGGTAGTTGTAGCAGTTGTAATAGTAGTAGCAGTAGTAGTAGCAGCAGTCATGGTGGTAGTAATAGTAGTAGTACCTAGTAGCAGTAGCAGTAGTAGTTTTAGTAGTTACTAGCAGTAACAGTAGTAGTTTTAATAATACTAACTGTTGCAGTAGTAGTTTTAGTAATAGAAGTAGTTATAGTAGTTACTAGCAGTAGCAGTAGTAGTTGTAGTAGTTACTAGCAGTAGCAGTAGTAGTTTTAGTAGTACTAACAGCTGTAGAAGTAGTTTTAATAGTTACTAGCACTAGCAGTAGCAACTGTAGTACTACAAATTGCTACAAATTGTACTAGTTTTAGTAGTATTAGTAGTTGTAGTAGTAGTTGTTTTGGTAGTACTAGTGTTTGCAGAAGTAATTTAGTAGTACTAGCAGTTGTAGAAGTAGTTTTAGAAGTTACTAGCAGTAGCAGTTTTAGCAGTACTAGCAATTGTAGTAGTAGTTTTAGTAGTACTAGCAGTTGTAGAAGTAGTTTTAGCAGTACTAGCAGTTGTAGTAGTAATAGCAGTAGTTGTAGTTGTAGTAGTAGTAGCATCTTCAATGAGGCAAAATTTAGATATTCGGAACAAAACAACTTACAGAGTATCTTCACAAATTATCAGCAGTCAGGAGCTTCAGTTGACAAATATCAGTATCAGTGTCGACCTTCAAAAACCACCAACGGTCAAACCCTAGTCAGCACATCTGCCATTGTGTTGCTCATGAAAAGGAAAGCTCTATGCAAGATCAAACCAAAAAAACAAGGTGCGTTCCTTTACATCTTGGCAACTTTGGCCTCACATACATAGCTGCAGGCAAAAAGTTATTGTGTGGCTCCTCACACCTGCTGTGTAAATTAGGGTTAGACTGACATATTGGCACTGACCTTTCATTAGATATCAGATATCAACCAGTCATGCCATCCTAACTTTATTAATCTGGGTTTCAATGCACAGTTATAGAGTTCTATCAAATTATGGGTGCATCGATACCCCTTTTTCAGTGCTGACACTGATACAAAGCATTGACCAATATCGAACGCCAATCTGATCTATTCCTTTCACTGAGCAGTGTGGCTTGGACTATTAGTTTTGGGGTTACTGGACAAAATAAGTGATATAAAATCCTTCTTTTTCCCACCATTTGACATGCTTCTGTGTGCCAAAAATGGAGAAAATTGAGACAGATTGCTTTATCTCTGACAGATTACTCTTTGGTAGAATTTCCTATACCAATACTGCATTTTAGCCCAGTCTAAATGTTTCAGAGGATTTTTCAACCCAAAAAAAAAAAAAAAAGTCCTGGTGAAACATCGAAAAGTTGGATTTTATGAGCATGAAATGGTCAACTTTAAAGATTTTGAGTATTTACACAAAATATTAGCAGCTTTACAAAATAAAGGAAGCTTCAATACAAAAATGTCAGTATTATGGGCCTTCATAAACCGACATTGTTAATGTATAATACAGACAGTAATTGTCCCAACAATAAGATTAATATCAGATGCAGACACAGTTGTATATGATAGTGTTTTTACCATCAAGAAATATCCAGTGTCATATGTGAAAAGATGAATTTGTTCATGTCTTCATCCTCACTTCCGTAAAACTTTTTCTTCAGTTGGTGCTTGCTATTAACTCCTGAGATTTATCCCACTTTAAATAGGTTGAGCAAACAACTCATAACGAAGTATCACCAAAAGTCACTTTGTCTAGTTAATAAGTTTGAAAAGCCATCTTGCCCGTCTCTAATTTCTTCTAATCCTCTGTCAGGAACAAACAGTAAAAGAGTCTGCTGAATTACTCTGTCACTCTGTTTGTATTTTTAACACTAATTACCATGAAGGCATTTTCTGCTTGAGTCCCAATTATAGTTATGAGACTCCTTGGATTCATTTAGTGCATCTTCTATGTGGCAGTGATTTGCCATATCAAGGAAGAATAATGAAATGCAAATAGACTGGAGTTCTTCTAATTATAACTAGGTACTATGTGCAATTGATCACCACCTTTATTTATTCAATTAGCAAATTTGTTGACACAGGTCACTAGAAATGAGTTCTCAAATTGACCCCTTACATTTCTGAGACTGGGAATATGAAATATGAAATAGTTTTTAATAAAACATTAATCATCAGTATTTTCTTCTCAAATTTAGTGTGGGAGATTTGTATCAATCAATATTTTTAAAAGTTAAATTAGTTCATCATCCACGTCATTTTGTAAAGGTGGAGACTAAAAACTCGACATATGGTGCTGAGTTACAAATGGCTTGACAAAGCTATTTTGTCAGTTTTGCAACTGCGGTAAACTCTTTTATTGTAATTCCATTTTAATAGAGTAGAAAATGTGCCATCACGATTATTTGTGATACTCATTTGTAATTGTAATATCAGTGGAAATAACTATGACATGGTGTATCTTATATTAAATTTTTGATATTTTTCCTAGCATATCAAGTATTCCTTGAATTTTATTTAAGTGGTCAGTTCACCAAACTGTTGGTTCCAGTGTCTGTTAACAGTGGGTAAAGGTTGTGAACAGTAACTGCTCTAACACTAATCTGTTGTTGACTGTAAAACTGATATTGGTCCCAAGGAAGTTGAAGTGACAGCTTATAGCCGGCTCAAGTTGCTTCCAAGTATGTAGGCTATGACTTTCTGGCCCAGTGATCATTTGGCTTGTTTATATCATGCTATAACTGTAGGCTGCCTTTTCTGAAAATGATATCCGATGTCTTGGCTAGAAATTGTCATTGGCTAGAAAACCTAGTTATAGAAAAAGTACCAAAATATCCCAGTCAGATAGAAAGATTACACAGTGGAAACTTCACGCAAGTGCAATTAAAATTGTAAAAATCAATTCAAATTGTACCCAGAGTAAAAGAGTAAATTTGTGAAGAATCAGATGTCTGTACAGCTTTCCCATGCAATTTAAAAAGGAGGACAGAAAGTTGGTTAATGTGTAGATACAATGCCACATGATTCTTACCATCTAGCCTTTATTTGTGCTAAAATCTTTTAATATTTGTGAGAAATTTTAAAGCAGAGATGCCTTGAATACTATGGCAAATCAAAACTGTTTCGTGAGAGTTGGCTTCCTATTCAACCATATACAATCCTTAGAATATCTCTACCTCAAATTCCACCCATCTATTATTTTGTCTTTTTTTCCCTCCCTGTATTCTCTGAGGTAATCGTTATCAGTTCTTTGGGTTTCATAGATTTTTCCAGACCATGGTTTTTGGTTTCTTCTCAGCTGCTGTAGTATTGCAATGTGAGTAAACATCAGGGACTGGTGGACATCTTCCCTCCGGTGGAATATTGATTCTTAGTACGGTGTGGAAGGGAAGACCAGATACTGTGACGGCTTCAGCTCACTCCACAAACTCGTTTTCTGTCTGTGCCACCAGGAGAATAGCTGCCGTCAGATAAGCAACTTGGCCAATAGAGCTCTTCCCTGCCTTGTTTCCAAGTAGCCTTTCTCTCATCGAGGGGCTTATTTGGCAGAACTGCCCACTCTCACTTAATGTGAGTTGGTAATAGATGTAATCTGAAGCCTGAGAAATCAAACTGGAACTGCTTGGATATTTACCAGACTTAGGCTGATGTATCTGCGGTCAATATCGACTTTGTCTAATGGGAAGATCTTAACCATCTTAATCAGTAGTATTAGTGGTTGTGTTGGTGGTAGTGCTAGTATTAATGGTACAGGTAGCAGTGACAATGGTAGCAGTAGCAGCATGGTAGTGGCAGTATTTTCCTGGGTCTTAACGGAGACTTTTGGTGTCCTGTGGCCTAAATGCTGTTTGAGAGACTTCTCCACCTTGGCAAGAGTAAAATTCTGTGATAAACTTTGAATGCTTGTCATTTTTTGTCATTTAAAGTCATTGAATATCGGTACAAAATATCAGCGATTGGCAGCTTTAATCCAAAACAATTGGCATTGGTGTCAACTTTCAAAATCCCATATCAGTCGAACCCTAATATTTACATTGTATAGTTCCTTTGCTTAACCTGACACGTGATCCTGACAAGTTTTGCTTCTAGTTCAAGCTATCTTTTGATGAAATAAAGAGGAGCTAATTAAAAATGTGACTTTGTAGAAATGAACTAGAAATGAATGGATACATCACAGCAATAAACAGTTAATGTGTTAGTATGGGGGTTGAAAGGGGTTGATGGGCTGCTAACCCCTTGTTTGTGGTTCCACGGGGACAACTCGCTCCTTGAAGCCTTATGTAATATTGGCACTGCTAACACTCAATCTTGGCCTCTTTGAATTCCTCTTGTGTTACTGGATAGCCTGTGGCTACCACTCAGAGTGTAGGTCAAACATATCAGTGACCAGCCATCGGGAACATCTACATCTCCCCATCTCTCTCCATCTACTACTCTGTTTCTCCCTTGCGTAACCGTTGCCATGGAGGTGAGCCGGGGTTTCCATGGCATCACGGTCATGTTGGGAGAACATCATGTTTTGGCTCGTGTCACACCGTCTAATGTCATAGGCCATAGATTAGAGATATGGAAGGACATGTGCTGTTCCTTTCAACGGCAAAGTACATTTGTAGTTCATAAAAACTGATCCTTTTATTGGTTCTTTAATGAGACAAAGCAGGCTACACCAGAAAAAAAGCTTGTTTTTTTTGTTATAACAACTGCACTCTTACATACATTTTTTACAGTCATGGACTCCCTTTGTATAACACCACACAAATCTATATATTCAATGGCTTTTTAGAGTTTTACTTTAAAAAGGTTGCTGATATTCCGATATATGTGTGTGTAAATTGTTGTTGTGTCTAACCATTGGAGGTTAATTTTACTTTCCAAGACTATGCACTGTGACCTCCTCTTGCCTCATCCAGGTTGACCTTTGACCTATGACCTTCCAAATGAGTGGAATTCACAACAAAGATTAAAATTCCTAAAGGAGGTACTCATAGTACATCAATCAAGTGTCTTTGCTCTTGAAGAACATGCTTTTCTCATCTTCAAAGTACTACATTTTTCATAGATAGTTTTTTTTTCTTTTTTTTTTTTTTGTCACATACAAAACAAAAAAGTCCATTATATACATCTTCTATTTCTCCCATATTGCAACCACAGGTCCCTTCTCCTGTGACGATGACAAAGATCGTCTCTGACTTCGTTTTTTTGGCCAAGATGTTGACCACCAGTCCAGCTGAAGCATCCATGTATTATTTACCCTTGGTTTCTAAGTTTACTCTAATCATGCAGTTCAAAAGAAGAAAAAAATGATAGCGGATAATAATCTTTAGAAATCCTTTGAAACAGTTGGTCGATTCAGCGACAAAGTCTCAGCATATTGGATAGAGTTCCTTTGAAGCACGGTGGTCCATCTGGGCATGTCTCTTTGTTGTCTCTTGTCTTGAAGATTATTCCCATCGTGTACCATCAATACAACATTGTGTTCGCCAGTCTGTAGCACATCCGGCGTTTTAGAGATGGAACGTGGCTGGAGAGATGTGGGAGGGGGGGCAGTAGTGGACTTACGGCTGGTCAGTTGGGTCAGGGGTGCTTGTAGAAGGTTTCCTCTTCATACCGGTCGGTCCACGGCATACTGGCAGGGGCTCAGATTGGACACGGGGTTCTGCACTGCCGGATAGGCGAAGTTGGCGTGCTGCTTGGCCTTGAGCCTCAGACTGGCCAGGCTGGAGTTGCAGGTGTCTCTGTACATGTACGGGCTTGCTGTAGTGGCGTAGGGGCAAGTGGCGGCTGTCACCGCTACCGAGTTCAGCGCCGTGGGGCTGTTGAGGTTGTTGAGGTTGCCCAGGTTGTTGAGGCCCGTGCCAGGAACCCCAGCCACCGCCGAGGGCACCATGCTGGAGGCCATGTTCATGGAGGGGATAGAGCTGGGGGGGGAGAACATGGGCTGGGACGACAGGGGGCTTACATTCATGGAGTTGAAGAAAGGGAAGCTCTTGGCCGAGAGTGGGCTGCTTGCTAGGCTCTTGGTAGCCCAGTTATTGTAGGAGTAGCCCGTGTACATGTCATCGTAGGGCTGCATGAGTCCGTTGAACTGGGCACCGAAGCCATTCTTGCATAACTCTGCCTGCTGGTTCCTCTCCCGCTTTCTCCACTTGGCACGCCGGTTCTTGAACCATACCTATGGAAGCCAAGAGGACAAAAATAACCTGAGTATGTGGTCTAATAATTAAATTACAGTAGTTATGAGAAGAATCTGTCCGTCCACCGATGCTGGGAAAGTGGTTAAATTTAAACACATGGAACATGAGGATAGATTTATTTGAAAAGATGTTGAACATCTGGCAATTACCAGTTGCGCAAGACAATTTCACACATTGGCAGCTCCATATGGCAGGATGAGGTACATCAATTTTTTAAAAGAAATAGAAACTTCAATATCCACAAATCCTTGAAGGTAATAGCAGTAAACTGCACACAGCATGGTTGTGTTCACCAACCCAGTTGGTCTGTGATGTTCTATAGCAAAGGACAGCAAAGTGACGAAGAGGTAAAAGATTTAATGTTGGTGAGCCCAGCTTCCTCTGGGAGGAGAGCTGCTCACTGCTGTTTGGGAGACACTTTGGGCAATAGATTGAATCTATGGCATCTCAGGTAGTGGAGAGGGGATGGTCTTTTCTGTTGCAGCCCCACTTTGTGATTCAAACAGATAAAATGGGCAGTTTTAATGGTATTTCTGTATGCATGAAAACACACACAATGGCAAAAGTTATTTCCAAACTACTTTTCAATGAACTGTAAAGTGTCGTGAGTTGATCAAATTTAATTCTGAAACACACCTAGTAATTAGAGCATCCTAACCCCTTTCAAATACTTTTAGTAATTTTATGTGCATTTGTATCCATAATTATCGAAAGACATAATGATCCTAGAAAGTAAGCTGAAGTGTATCATCAAACAGTCATATTAGGCAAGGCTTATTAAAACTAATCATTGACTTATTTGAATAGTGAGATCCCAATGAAAGAAATGTCAGGGAAGGGCAATCTTCACATTTGTCATTTTATGGTCCTATATTTGGAGGATATGAAGTGGATTAAAGTTTAGTGGAAAATCTAAATTGAGGGTTTTGAAAGAGAGGACTATGCTGAGTTTCTCAGAGTTTACAGTTTTGGACAAACTTTGGTCTGAATTAGATGAAAAACTATTTGAATCTGTGCAATGATGAGAACATTGCAGAGAGTATTACAGAAATAGAATCCTGATACCAGAAAAAATAGCCATGCTGGTCATTT
Source organism: Neoniphon sammara (assembly GCA_900302535.1). NCBI lineage: Eukaryota > Metazoa > Chordata > Actinopteri > Holocentriformes > Holocentridae > Neoniphon > Neoniphon sammara. The sequence goes on along the minus strand of OMKZ01020638.1, from coordinate 7,462 downwards.
ATGAAAAGTTGTTCATTTGTTTTACATTAACATTGTTTGATGTCAAATGCATTATCTCTAATCCTTTTAAAGCTTTTACAGGCCTTTCTTGTGTCGATACCAAACTGCCTCTCTGCCGCCTCCCTTGGCTTACATGCTGTGTACCATCCAATCCTCGGTTATGATAGTAACAGAATGCTGTTGACCATTAATATGAGCATAATGAGCATGACCCTGAATTTTCCATCCCACTCAGTGACAGCAGGGAAAACCCCACCATGGAGGAGAGTGGCTACCCAATCTTTACAGTGACTCTGAGGCAATGCTGTTTGAATGTTGATGGAAAGGTCTGAATGTCAAGGTTATTAGTTGGCTTGTCTGCACCAAACTTATCCCAGTTTTCACAAATGGTCAAATGACTGCTGGAGCAGGATACTCTAGGTTGCCAAATATTCCTTCTAGGGCTGCCCCCAAATAGTAGACCAAATGTTAGTCGACTAATGCAGCAGAGTCTTAGTTGACCAAGTTTTCATTGGTCAGTTAGTCGCAGAAAAAAAAAAATCGAACTCCATTCCGGAGCTGCGCCTTTAAGCCTAGCGCTTTTAATTTGAAACAACAGAAACGGGAAGTGGCGACACTTCCTGTGTCGCCACACAATGGATGTATTATCAGGCAGGAAATCCAAAGTGTGGGATTGTTTTTAGTGAGTAAAAGGACGACAACAAAAAGGTGACATGTAAACTCTACAGACAAGAGAGACAAGACTCGCCTGTCATTCATCAACCTCAGACATGACCTAACGTTATCATGTGAAACATGTAAGTAGCCTAACGTTAGCCACCTAACATAGCCACTTTAGATAGCATAGATAAATAAACTAATGGAGTAATGCCCTGAACTAACGGCTACTAGTCGACTAGGAAAATCCTTGGTCGGGGGTAGACCTAATTCCTTCACAACGTTCTACTGAAATGTCTTAGATAGATATGTCATATCATGATGTTAGGGCTAGAATATGTTTGTCTGTTCAAAGTTGGAAGAAATAGGCAGTAGGAAGGCTGTATGCTGCATTTCAAACTCCTATTAAAAAATAAATGCAATGAAGTGATGAATGAGTTTTCCGGAGCAGTTACCTGATGTCATGTCAAATATACTATAAATGTTATATTGCATTACTTCAAACATGTTATCCTCAAAACACACTGCAGTTTGACTTTCAATTTTGTATGAAAGGTTGAACATAACTTTGTCAGATATTGCTGATGTAACATTAGCTGTTGCATAGGGAATAGTATTTCACATCGGACAAATTAAATCTCCCATGTTTCTTCCTGTTTTTTTGACTCTTGGAAACAGGAACGCGTGGATCTTGTGCAGTAGTTACACCTTCCTAACATGCCAATAACCCATTCCTATTTTTTCCCCCTTACATGATATTGATGCAAACTTGGTCAGTGTCAATGTCTTGTCCTCTCTCTGCTCATTGATGGCAAATTGTATAAATCAAAGCAGCAGGTGAAGTATTTTGGGCATGCAGGAATGTGCCTCCATGCAAGGGTCTGAAAGGCCACTGATAGACATTAGAACCCTGGCAATGTGTGGTCTGTTGTCCTTTCAAAATAACAACCAAGAGCGCCTGTTATGTGACCTTTCATCCAGCCAACATTAATTTGATCCATTACTTGTCAGGCAGGCCAGCGATTGTATTGTCATCCATCAGAATGTGCGTCCTCCTGCTCCATATAGCTACAACGACCAAACCACTGGGTGTGGGCAGACTGAAGTGTACCTCTGACATTTAGGTAAAGTGTGTGAACTGAAGCTGGAATGAGGGAATAAAGCATCCAAAATAGTCAGGATCATAATTTTCTTTCCATGTTTATTATCGCATTTCTTCCCCTATCACAGTCTCACTGGAAGCTGTCCATAATAGTGTAAATGCCAAAGACTTTTCTGACTACTGCCTACAGCCAAACTGGTTTGTCACTCTTTCTGCACTTCTATCAAGCGGCTCTAATGAATAATGTTTTGCCATAAATAGCGTCAAAACTATTCGTCACATTGCTCATAAGAAAATAAACAAACTCAACTTCATGTCAGCAAAGACTTAAGTGCTTTCTGAGTAAAGACTGACAACACTTTCTAATGACCAAGCAAAAAATATTTAGATCAGATATACCAAAACCAAAGAACAGAAACAGAACATTGAGCCAATTAGGGTTACACTGATATATTACGTTGTCTAATTTGGAGCTTGTATTAAAGGAATACTCCAACGTTTTGGGCAAAATACCCTTTTTCCAACTTACCCAGACTGAGACAAAATGTTTGATACCATTTTAACCTCTGTGCGTCCACTGCTTCAGTTCCTATGGGTAACATTTTGTGTTAGCTTAGCATAAAGACTTAAAGTCTACAGGAGTCATTATTAAACCTTACATTATTATTATTATTATCATTATTATTATTAAACCTTACAGCAACTCCAAAGCTGTCTTATTTACACAATGTATCATATATATAACATGGTAATGAAATAATTTTTTTTTTGAACTTAGATGGTAGGAACTCTAACCGATGAACACCTATGTTCAGCAGTTATAGTTCCTACAATTTATAGTTCTGACCATCTAACTTCTCCTAAAATGACCCTTGTTTTTTAAAAAAAAAACCTCCAAGACGTGTAATTCAAATACACATGATACACTGTGTAAATAAGAAGCTTCTAATAGGCTAATGACTCCTGTACACTTCAAGTCTTTATGCTAAGCTAACACGAAATGCTGCCAATAGGAACCGAACCAGTGGACGTACAGAGGTGAAAATGTTATGAACATATTGTCTCAATCGGGCTAAGTCGGAAAAAAAGGGTATTTTACTCAAAACGTTGGAGTATTCCTTTGAAGTCATATCTGGTATGATGGATATTATGCACTTTGAGTGATTACATATTTAATGTAAATACAGTAATGCTACACTGGTTGTTTATGGGAAGATTTTGATCTGATTCCACACAAGCTTGTATCAATATATTTCATAATGGTAGCAGCTCTAGTAATAGTTGCATTACAAATATTAGCAGTAGTAGTAAAAGTAGCAGAGTAGTATCCTGGGTTTCAGTGGAGAGCTTTGGTGTCCCATGAAGGTCTAAATGGTGTTTCAGAGACTTTTGTATTTTTTGGCATCAAAATAATTAAAATTATATATTGAACGCTGCTACAAAGTACTGTTATCTGCAGCTTCAGTCCACAAACACAGTCAAACCCAAGTAGGTGGTGTGCAGTGTGAGCTTTTGGATTAGATCCCCCTCTCTGGTTGAAGGTGCACCAAGTGGCTGAAATCAGCTGTTGCAGTGTTTGGTTAGAGTGACAGCCTGCATGCACATGGCTCTCAGGCCGTTTGTGGTGTGTACCCACCCTGACCCGTGCCTCTGTGAGGTTGGTCCAGACAGCGATCTCCTCTCTGGTGCTCATGTCGGGGTAGCGGTTCCTCTGGAAAGTGGCCTCCAGCTCCTGGAGCTGCTGGCTGGTGAAGTGAGTCCTCTGCCGCCGCTGCTTCTTCTTCAGGGAGCCGTCCTCGGCGTTGGATTCATCTAGCTGGTTCTGGTGGGATTTCTCTGTGTCTAGAGATGGATAGCAGGCAATAAAAAATGTTACATGGGTCCCGGAAAGTGTAGGGGAGGATAGGATGAGATGAAGCTTTCCGCAGAGAGGTCATTGCAGCAGCAGAATAGTATTGCAACATGGTAAAGATAGAAGAAATAGAGTGTAAATGGAGCAAATGGGAGTTTAAACATAATACAACTCAATGTCTAGAGAACACTTAAGTAGAAATGTAGACATTAATGAGAGGAAAAAAAAGATTTGTAAATCAACAAGAGTTCCCACTCTGTCATTAGTAAAATTACCCGATTTCTCCATGACATTGAATTTTCATGACTTATATGAATGTAACACAGCACTTTTTTCTATGAGCAACTTTTAAACACACCCTGGATTCAACTTTATCATAATGTTTGATTCTGTTTGATCAAAAAAGTTTCTGTGCATTCATTATCTTATTTCAGGATATGACAGGGGAAGTGAACATGTCACAATGGGAAATAAACATTATGTTTGGTAATTAACTAGATACTGTTTGTTTGTTTGTTTTTTGGTGGGGGGTGGTGGTTTTTGGGGTGTTTTGGTGTTTTTTGGGGGGTTTTGCACATAAATTTAAATATGTGCAGTTTATACAGCATGGGGAAAAAGTGTGGCATTATAAAAATGTATAAAAATTATAAAAATTATAATTTTTAGTTATTATGAAAATAATGAGACATAAGCAATATTTACATCAGAAAAAATATAGTAATAGGAAGAAAACAAATTGCATCTTTAATGATTGTAATATGTTTGTCCTTATAAATAGAAAGGGAGGAATTAACTACTGAAATGTATTGCCACTGCTTATTGTCATCTGTTGCTCTACACTCTGCCCAGTGACCCAGTTAAGTGATCACAAAAGGGGGGATTGTTTTTTTTTTTGTTTGTTTGTTTTTTTAACATAATGGGTCTTGACAATAAAGACATGTTTGTGTCAGTTCTCAAAACATTAATAAAATCTTGTATATTTTCCCACATGCATTGAGAAATAAACATAGGGCAGGGTAATTGTGCAATATTATTGTTGATCATCTAGAATCATATAGTGATGATATGGTGAATTTGGGGTATCACAATGCACAATTCTGCTACTGTTAACAAGCAAATGTTTATTTAAAAACTGACAAAATTAGGCATGAAATATTTTAAGAAATATTATTTGAACTTTTTGTGTGACGTCACACCAAACATTACCATTGGAATCAATGGGATGAACATTAATTATTTAAAGTGATTCTGCATTGGGATCAATGGGATGAACATTAACTTGATTATTTAACGTGATTTTGCATACATATAGTCATATATTGCTATATATTGATACAAAAAAAATCCTTGGGAGGATTGTGATATTGCTTTCAACCATATCGCCCATATCAGTTTTCCATCTTATTTCTCTCTCTACCTCTGTTTCTCTCTCTCTCACACACAGAGCTTCTAAGACCGAGTCAAGGAGCACCCAAATGCATTATTTACCATTTGAAACCTGCTCTGCTTCTGTGTATAGTCTGTAACGTACAGCCAGTGGTGAGGAAAGAAATGTCCCTGAGTTCTCCACAGCATAGTGAAACGGTGAATCAACACTTGAAATGGTAACAAAACATATTTCTGAACAACAACACCAGTGAAAACTTTATCCTAGTATGTTTCACCTCAGATCACCATCAGTGCCAGTGAAAATCACTTTATTGTGAGTCGCTCTGGATAAAAACTAAATGCCTAAACTGTAAATGTCAGATGAAATCCTTCCATCCCACAAGCTGGAAAATTACAAGCACGGACGGTGACAGCGCCAACTGAGAATGAATCCAAACACTGCATTACCTCGCAAAAAAAAAAAAAAAAAAAAA
>OMKZ01020633.1:12965-27593 GCA_900302535.1 Neoniphon sammara | reverse complement strand
GGTGTCATGGCTGTCCACCCAGTACACTTTAAAGTAGCAGTTTGACATTGCGGCCTAATAGTGACACAAGACGAAAGAACACACACACACACACACACACATATACATATATATATATATATATATATAAATTTTAAGAATCCTTGTTCAATGATGAAACACATCCTTTCCTTGTCCCTAACTTGTTCCAAAAATATCAGAGATGATTTACTGAGAGGGTAAATTTAAATTCTTATGGATGCAAATGAATCTTAACACAATTAGAAATTTAGTCATGATAGCTTGAATAAGTCTGCCTTGAGTGAGCTATTTGCCGGCATATGCTGTCCTTTTGTTTGGGAGTGATCATTACGGGCCCATTGGGAACAAGCAGATGTCATCATCTGCCTGGCAGAGCACGATGATGAATAACCATGGGGTGGCAGAGTTATGAGAGTCACAGGAAACCTATGTCACAGTGACAAAGTCACACATGTCAGCTGGTGAAATAAACACATTGCTTCTCTGAACATCAGAAATGACCTACAGAACTACAGACATCAGAACTGACCAGCCAACCAAATGTACATAAAAAATCACATATGATCATGTGAGAATCTGCATGATACGTTAATTTACTACTGAAATTAATTTTTAACACAACTGAAAGTATTTCAACATTGAAAAACTGAAGTAAATGTGCTGCTCTGGATGGCCTTCTTTCCTAACAGATGGACTGGTGAGGTTCGACTGTTTCTGAAACCTGGTAAAAACAAAGTTTACCAAATTCATGCAGGCTGATCCAACTCTTATTTCAGCTATTTGTGTAACACGTGTTATTTGTTATACACACATACTGTGAAACCAGCCATGCACTAAGCCATTAATTTAGCTTTGGGAGATGGTGCAACCTCACTACATGCTCCAGGAAGTGCTTTATATTTTGATGCTTTATACTATTACTGCTACTACTACTACTACTACTACTACTACTACTACTACTACTAAAAATAATAATAACACAATTCATAGCTCATATCCAAAAGCAGAGTTTACAGTGTGTTTTACAGGAAGGCATACTGTTGCTATGAATAGTGAAATATATATGGAGGAGATTAAACAGAAATAATTCAAATGAAAATTGGTTATAAAATGAATAAATAAACAAGCAAATAATGCAAAAAATAAAATAAGATAAAATAAACAACACAAGATCATGAATAGGCAACATAAAAAAATAATCATTTTAATAAGAGAATTTATGGTTTAGGGACGATGATGATATTGAATTAGCTGGACTAATTTCTAGGCAGGGCCTTCCCCAGCTCTGAGCTCTGAGGGCAAAAGCACAATCACCTTCAATCTTTTAGATTTTAGACTAAGAGACAATCATGATGGCCGCAGGAGCCCAGGCTGCTTTCCACCTTGCAGGAATTAAGAGATCTACAATGTAGCTGGGGCTGCAGCTTGCTGTTCTTTAAACAAGATCAATAAAATTATGCTAAACTGAGGGATATTCTGGGTAGTGCCTTCATTCTGCCCCAGTTAAAATCCTAGCTGCTGCAATGTGAACGAGCTGGAGATGTAAGAGAGACTTGTAGAGCCTTCTCTAAATCTTTGGTTGATAAGAACGATTTGATTATTGATGTTTTTCAAAAGTATGAAGCAAGACTACACTGCTAGACGACACTACTGTCTTAACCAAATTCACAGCTAAAGATGAGTTTTACTTTGAGTTTGCAAATGGTTTGTTTGGGTCTGTAATGTGTGCAAACACTGAAGTAAATCAGACTTGCAATCAGAGTTAAAATGCATAAGAGGCATGATGAGGCTATGAGTACACTCTGCACTGCTTCTGCTTGAGACCTTGTCCCAAACCCACCTATAGACCTACACATTATTAAAATCCACCACTTGCCCTAATTACTGGCTAATGTAGTGGAATTACAAATACATTTATTTTCACAAATTGTTTTCAGTGACTACAAACATTCGCTATATTATATATATATAGTCATATATTACTGGATTTGTGGCCCACAGTTCATGCCTGTTAGGCCAACCTTAACAAGCAGATTGAGTAATATAAGCAAAAGGAATATTATCAATTAGGCTACAATGTATTGCTGCCTCACAAAATCCATTATAAGTCCATTTTCAAAACTTATCTATTAGCATAACACTCATAACCTCACTCCTGCTCCACCTCTCTGATTTGGCTACTTTGGCTAATATCAAGTTTTCATATGACATTTATTTCCGTGCCCAGTTTGCAGTCAGTATGAAATGTGTATGATATCATGCTACATGTGAATGGCATGCCAGTCAGGGTTTGGATGCATTAGGCAGAGATAGAGTGACGTCCTGATCTGTTAGTGTTGCCATTTTAGAAACAAGTACAAACAGATCACACAAATATTTAAATCACATTTAACTACTGTCATTATTGTCTTAGCATCCTAACATGACTGCTCATAGCTGCCTGGAGCTATTAAAAAAATCCCTTGCACTGCCAAAGTCTGTTTTGGGACCATTTCCACAAGGTATGAAAGATGCAAGAGGCATGTATTAGCCAAACTTTGTAAAGATTTTTGTTAGTAAAATTCATATGGCCTATCGAAATCTGGATTGGATATTTATCATTGAGTATTTTGAGCATGGGACCGAATAATTTTAAAATCTGTACAAATTACCATAAATCAGCTATTTGCTAGCCAAATCAATTTGACAAAGATGCGTTGTGTAAATCCTCACAGGTACACACAGAATTGTGAGGGTAGAAAAAACACAACCCTCTGGTAAACTCTCAGATGCACTGATTAATCACATTGTGAGTTCTGACTATCAATTCATGCACCTTGGTTTTGCAGTCATACAGAATATTCTTAGATAAAAATATTTAACTCATCAAGTGTGAAAGAAAGACAAGCAAACATCAAGAAATATTAGAAACTATTTAAGGTCACATTTGTTTAACATTAAGTTATGCAAGGCAAGGCAAGATTTTTTTAAAGAGTACTGCCATTTTATCTGTTTAAATCACAAACTGAAGCTGCATGAAATGCTATCTATTCACCTTAACACTTGAATGCAATTCTGGTGTTGCTGGATTCACCACCAATGGCTGCACCAGCTACAATTTGTTTTTCACCATCTCCACCCATCGCAGCCGCTAAGAAGAAGAAATATAGATCCAAGAAGTGTGCAATTTACTGACATTACATTCTAAAAATAACGTAAACTGTGCACTTAGCACAACAACATCTCAAACCTTCAAAAACCTTTAATTGTCACCCACTGCCACTTGGGGCCACCAGGTGCAAGTTGTCTAGTGTAGATTTAAATAGTGTAATTGTCTGCAGAGATGATGAAATGCTTTTTTCTTTAGATTATGTCTGACTGCAGCAGTATGGAGTCAGGGACAATTTCCTTATTTGCTCAAGGTTGTCTATAGCTTCATGTTATATATTGTATTACCTTATTAAATGTTGTATTGACGATTGTGATATGTTAACAAGAAAAAAAAATGCTGCCAGTGTGCTATGACCTACAGTCATATTAGTTCAAAAACTTCAAACCTTTCCCTCCTCACACAATGTATGCTTTGGAAGCAGGAGCTTCACTGAAGACAAGTTCAGACCAAGGGGCCGAACTTAGCCTGGCTAATACCAGACTCTAGATACTATCTCTCCAGAGTCTGGTAAGGCTCTTCTCATCTTATCAGCTTATCACACAGATAATGAGGAGTGGCGTCCGACGCTGGTTGGATTTTGCCAATTTATAACGGATCACAATCCCCATTGTAGCTGATGGCATAGCAGGTTGAGGGGCAGAGCACATTCATTTGGTCGGGAGGTGAGGGGTGTTGAAGATTCGAACATGAGAACCAATCAAACCCAGTGCTCAGAATTTGAATGGCCAAATGAATAGAACCTGTCTGGTAGTGACAGCTCCCTGCTGTCCCACGCAGTCAGCGTCAGCCAGTCGAGGCCAAAACTGGCCTTGACGTCTGACGTCAGCTCCTGGTGGAGATGTTCCCTCTATCGCTCTTTACTGGCTGGCTGCAGAACAACTTCAACCTCCTCCCACCTCAATATAAGTCAATATGGCCCAAGCCCATCTTCTGTAAAGAAATATACAATAGCACATTTCTTGTACAAGACCTTTCAGTCTCTATAGCTAATTTAATTCCTTCAAATTTCTCCTCTTACAATGATTTTCTTTAATAATTGTGCCACTAGGAACATATTTGAGTGAATCTCAGTGCAGGCGAGAGGTCATGTCAGCATAATCCTGTTTTTGGCTTGCAGCATCAGCCAGGCTCCAGCTACATGCGGGTTTGCTTTATGACCATAAGGCAATGGGCTGACTTTTCCTGCAGTTATAGTCTCCACCTGCTCCACCTTGTTACTCTACTGCACAATCTATTGCTTCAAAAATATACATATATTATCACCCAGAAATCCCACTTTCTGGGTGCCAATTACTTGACACCCAGTCAGCAGGTGATGTCACATCATGAATAGTTTTCTACATTCTGTGTTTCAAATTCATTATGCATTAATATTACATTGGCAGTACAAATCTTGAACACAAATTCCAAGCTACATGGATTTGTCAACTGCAGCCAAGTTCTGTCATTTTAAGCTCGCAGTTCCTTTCAATAATGTCTTATATCCATGTAAGTTTGCAATGTGACTGTGTTTGTTGCACAAATGCTCTACTAAATCCTTACCATTCCAGTACAATCCCCACTCTGCCACAGCTACCGCAGGCAGTCACATCTATAAAGCTTTCTATGTCAGCAATACAGACCATGTCCTGGTGTAAAAGAGTGATAGTGGAAGTCAAACACCCGTTGCAATGAAGCATAATACCTACCATAAACATAGAGGGTGTAGTCATCATAGGCCTCTCCCACAGCATTGGAAGCCACACAGCGGTAGGTGCCATTGTAGGACTTATTGAGGTTCTCGATGTAGAGATCAGAGCCGGTGACCACAGCATGAGGCGGCACATCTTCGTCTACTCTCAGCCAGCTGATCTGATGAGGGCTGGAAAGCACAAATACCACACATATCATTCAGAAGCTGTCTATCCGTAGGAAAAATCTGAAATAAAGGTCAAAACTGAGATCATCTCAGGGAGGCCATTGGCAGGCCCTGTCTAATGATGTATTTTATGAACAGCACGCAAACAACTGGTAACATTTAAATGCTACAATGAAATGGAAAGGTTAAGGGAGTGCTCAGACAGGCAGAAAAGGGATATAGAAAGTCTGAAGCTGCACTCAGCTATCTGGGGATTTCGAAGTTACAGCGTAAGCATGATTCAGGGTAAAGCGCCGTATGTCCACCTATGTGAATACTCACTGTGGTTTTCCTTCTGCAATGCATGTCAAATCTAGATTGTCACCCTCTCTAGTTAAACCTTCAGGATACGTCACCACGATCTTCACTTCTGGTTTATCTGGAAATAAACAGATGTTTTTTTTTTTTTAACAATAAAGGTTTTAACAATGCAGCCTTTTCTCTTCCACACCTACAGCCAAAGCAAAATCAAATTACTGCTGCACTCTAAGGGGAGTGCTGAGTGCAATAGGCTCATAAACAAAGTGTAAAGTAACAAAGCCAAGAGTACAAGAGGAGAAAATGATTATCCTATGTACTCAGCAGACATCCACTCAGTCTACCTACAGCAAAATGATTTTTTTTTTACTCTTATCAATGCTAGCCAAAGATTACCAAAATGTCAAGCGGTCCCAGTCAAGCTTTACCTGTCTCTTTTTTCCTTGAAAGGTCAGACAAAACAGTTGTCTACCTGAAAAAAAAATTAATATTCTGCACAGACTACAAAAGGGTACCTTAACCTTTCTTTGATGTTTAACACAGTGTAAGGCAGCCTGTACTACCTCTTCAATCAATGCACCATTTAAGGAACACAAAATATCATTTGACACCTGAGTAAAAGTTACTTTTTGCCTTGTGATGAGTGTGTCCTCGGGGCCAGTTTGTAAGTGTAGCATGCTAGGACTTTAAGACTTACAATCTTGTAAAAAATACTGCACATCTAGGAGGCGATGATCAGTAATGCACCAAGAGTCTACCTAGCCTAGCTCTAGGCTAGAGAAACTACACTAGCAGGTCACTCACATAGTACTTCCAAGTGTCTTTGTGCTTGGAGGTCCTTTACAGCTGGGTGGTCAATGATGCAGTCCACTGGCACTCCATCATCCTCTTTGGTGACAGCAAATCTTACCCGGCTGCTGACAGTGAACATCCTGTCATAGGTCTCCTCTACCGTTGTCTCACCTAAAATACAATCAGCGACATGCAGAGAGAGAGACAGAAAAAAAAGAAAAAAGTTAACTGCTAACTAACTCAAAAACAAACCCCATATCCCACAGCAGCACAATCTGCAGTGATCATAATGAGCAAATGCTGACATGCAGTTTTTAAGACAAAATGAGAACTGCTTTCCAGTTGCATTTACATTTAATTTATGATTAAATGATGTGATGTTAGAACCAGAGTTATAAAGATTCAAATTGCCTTAGGTCTTCAGTTCTGACAGAGGTAGCGAGGAGTGGCTTGGTTCTATAAGCTTGATAATGAATGCCTCTGCAACTTGAGGGTTGAGCGTTGTTGTGGCTAACCCTGCAGTAATCTGCTGCCCACTAGGCCCTTGGCTGTCAGAGGGGCATTCATTTAGAGAGCATTACAATGCCACAGGGGCATCGCATTAGCCGCAGTGCTGAGTGTGATGGTTTACTCGCACTTAATGAAGTGAGGAAATAATTACAGCCCCTCTCTGACCTGCAGCACACTTCCATTTCAGCCCTGTCACAGGGGAGCCAGGCCGGACTCAGGGAGGGCAAAACACTGTTGTTCCACAGTCGATGATCACCACTATACACATGTGTGGCCTCTTGATGGTTATTAACCCCATGTAACACACACCCACCCACCTAAGACCCGTCTACATAAAATTCAAAGTGCTGGGATGGGTAAGTGGTCATTCCGCTTGAGGCATTAAATTTGACTGCTCTACCAGCTGCCGAGAAAGAACAGGTTATTTGAAAAGCTTATTGATTCTGGAGGGATAATAAGTAAGAAACTATAACAACAACAGTAAGTAATGATAATAACAGATTAAACATGTGAGGAGAGCAAGATCAAAAAGTTTGAGAAATAGGGGGCTCTCATTTAGAAAGAGTAATTATTTTATTATATCATTATGGAATCAATTAAAGAATACAATACTGCAGCATCAACAGGCACACAGTGCAAGGTCATCAATTGATTAAAGTTTAAATACAAGACCAAAGCAAGACCAAAAATGATCATGAACATAATTATCGATAATCATATTAACCCTGATGTTAAATTTTGATTACTGTACATTTGTACCTTTACATTTGTAGCCTGTATAGTATTAACTATACTCTGCATCGGTGTGATTTGATACTCTTCATTCAAAAATGCAGAAGTATTACCGTTAAACATAACATATTATCTAGACCACCACGACCCACAGCAACTCTCTTAGATTAATGTGAGTAGTACCTATCCTTTCTGTCCCTCACTCAATAAAAAATGAAATTATACATTTTAATTAGATTTCTCTTATCAGTTACTGCTTAGCTACTGGTAATGATTCATTTTAGAAAATAATTTCGATTTGAAAAGTCGGTGGTGGGAAAGACAGCTCGAGTTATGCTATAAAAATCGGACTCCTACAGACCCACACATAGTTATTGTACAGACCAATGAACGCTTGTCAATTATCAGTTTCATCAAAGTCTAAATGAGGAAAACAACCGCTGATCAGGTCGTGGAAGGACTCAAATCTGAATGCAGAGGAGCCTTGAGTGTTGCAGCAGAGATGTCAAATCAAACGCTCTTGTGAGCATCAACCACTGATCAATCCCGGCGCAATCAAGCATAGCCTCTTCTCAGGGTGACTCTCTCTCCAGTCACTTTGTAAGTCAGAAGATTTTCCTGCCAGCAGTACATAACAGCTTCTGATCAAGCTGATATAACAGTGCTTCTAATTTACTGTAATACTGCTATAACTGGAAGGATTGCAGTTTACAACTAAGACAACATTTCTGTTTTCAAATTTTAATACACTTCATCTCTTTTGTACTCATCGTGATTAACTTACTCCAAATATTAGCGTGGGTTGAGGTTTGTGCAACCAGAACATGATTTTTCTGGATCACAAAAATCTGAATTTGCATGTGATCAGTGAAATTGAACGTTGGCATTTCAGTCTTAAGTTTTAAAAGTTGAACATATACTTGTTTGAAAATTAGTTTGTTGGTATCCACTTACAATTTAACAGATTAAATTACTGTTTACAGAGAATTTGCAAACTCCATTCATCTTTTCAAAGTCACAATTTCAAGTTCAACTTTTGAAAAGATTTCACACTGTGGCAACATCTGGGTATATACAAAAAACAGCTTGTTGACATAATCAAACTGCCTACGGAAGCCCTGAGAGGCTACAGAAAGGAAAATAAATTTGCAATTCTCTCGTGGATCCAATATACTGGCTCACCAACTGGTAAAAAAAACATTTACCAGGATACTATCGGAAGAGCTGGGTTCAGATATATTTAAATATTGCAATTGTCAATTATGCTAACAAGGACTGTCGCCACCTTGAGTTGAGCCTCTCTCACTCCTGTACTCATCAGTCCCAGATCTGACAGCATGATAAATGACTGCTCAACCAATTGGACCAGTTTGAAAGTGTGTTTAAATTAGACTTTTTCCTGCCATTATAGCTGTTTCCCTCACACATGGACACTAGACAAATATATGATCACTGTGATTGTATAAAATAGATGTGTGCCTTTTAATCTCAATATGTGCAGGAGCTAATAAATTGTTTAGCGCGTCCATAATGAGAAGTGATTTGTGTTTCCTGGGGCACAAGAGGACGTGACTCTCTGGCTCTCTTTATGTATCCACTGCCACTATGGATTAGCCCTGCTCAGCATGTCAGTGGCATTTCGCTGATCTAACCATCCTGTTGTCTCTCGCTCCCCTACACAAGACTCAACATCTCATAAACAGAAATTGACTTCGACTCCTGTAGGGAACACTGGAGGCACAGATGGCATTTAACTTCAAATTCACTCTTGTCTAAATATTTCATCTCTCAACAAGCCAAATGAATCCCCTCCATTCTAATACATATATAATTTGACAACAAGCCCAGAGATATCCACTCTGTGTAAATATGATATGACTAAAATGAATATTCTTCATGCTGTACAATAAGTACAAAATGAATAATTGATGACCCCTAATCATAACTGAGAGGTAATAAGGATTTTTCACAACACCAGATTATATACCCCTCTCCCCAGCACCCTACAGCCGGCCTAAGGCTTTGAAATGAAGATGAAATGTGCAAATATGAGTTCATAACCATGTTTACCATGTATAGATGGTCAACAGTAAATGAATTAGATTCAGGGATGAGGGTAATTCTAGTCTTGCAGCCTTGAAATGCCATCCTTAGGGAAGGTGCAACAAAATGTTTGCAGAAAATATGAGCAATCTAAATTTAAACAGGCACCGCTGAAATGGAAATTAATGTACAACACCGCTTTTGAGACATATATTTTAGATTTTTTCTTTTTTTTAATTGCTTTGGTGAAGAAAAAACATGCAACCACATCACATTAGTTTCCAACCTGTACAGGTCACGAATGCATGGTGTGATCCTTAACAGGCTGAACAAGCAGCCTGCCATTATGGACACAGGACTTCCTATACATGTCAATCAACATAATCAGTACACCACGCATTAATGTTTTAGGGGCAGAACTACATTTTGCTCACAGAAGAAGCCCCTCTGGAGACCTGGACTTCGAGGGAAGTGGACAGGCCCCGAGCATGTGAAGCAAACTGAGGGAGGCTGTTATTCCACCGACCTGTCAGTTCTTCCTCTCCTTTCATCCATCTGATGGAGGCAGCTGGCTTGCTGCCCATGGCTGTGCAGGTGAGCTCGGTCTCGTTCCCCTCGCTGACCACATCCTCACGGCTGTCGATGATTGGGCTGCCTGGAGGGACTGACACATGGCAACAGCAAGAAAGAAGTCAGGAAGACGCTGGCAGGGCACATAGACTACATGAATATGCAGATACACACTCATGCACACATACAAAATAGTCTGCTATGCTAAACTTCTGTCAGGACGCCAACTTATGATAAAAAAAAAAAGCTACTGTTACAGAGGCTTTGAATCTGTGCAAAATAGGATAAGGCACATTTGTCTCCTGCCCCTTGAGTTAGTCACTGCAGCAACTTGCTGAACTTAAGACACTTGAAAAAAAAAAAGTCAGTGGGGTGTTTATTTCAAGGACTCTTCAATGCAACTCTTCGTTCAGAAATTCTGCAGCTAGGTTTCAATTGTACAACTAGAGTAATTACTTTAAAGTGTTCTTAATTCCTTTCAATCCCCCAGGATGTCTGCATGTATAATAAAGCTTAACTAGAGTAATTTCACTCCAAAGCATCAAAGTGTGGCACAGCTGACTCTCAATAGGGAATCGTTTGGAGCAGCCAAGTCAACATTCACCAGGATTCACAGAGTCAACACAGCTGCCAAAACCAACACGGTCTGAGCCATCAGTCTCAGCATCTGCTCCTTTTCGCTATGCTGTTGAGCACTGTGAGAGCCTAATTGGCTGACATTTTGTTTCAGTTGCTAAAGATAACAGGATCAAAGATTACTATTATTTCATATTCACTAGCTATAATAGAGAGAAACACAATGAAATTATGTGTGTGTGTGTGTGTGTGTGTGTGTGTGTGTGTATGTGTGTCGAGATGCACGCGTGTGCGCATGCTCACACATGCATGCTCACACATACCCAGGACAGTGATGTCTGCGTAGGCTTCCTGAGGAGGATCTGTGTAGAGCTGGCACACATAGCGTCCCTCATCGGAGAGTGACACGTTGGACAGAGACACCCGCAGTTCGTTGTCAGAGAAATTCACCAGCTGGAACCGGCTGTCCTTCAGAGCTGTGGGGATACATGGGAGACAGAGACAGAGAGGATATAGCGTATTGAGACACAAATGTGAGACACAGAGCAAGGGGAAAATGGGGGAAATGGAAAGGGAAGGGGAAAAGGAGATGGATAAGAAGGAGAACAGGGAGAGAAAGTGGGAGAATGAGAGAGAGGGAGCGGAGAAAGACAAAGGAGACACAAGGAGAAAGTGTGAGAGGAGAGATAAAGAGAGAGAGAGAGAGAGAGAGAGAGCTGCCCTTTTGTGGGCTTTCTCCTTAATTGAGTAAAAGAACAGTGAGTTCCAAAATGATTCATACAAGTTGATTTATAAAGTAGCTTTACAGTCCACAGAGCACTTGGAAAGACAGGAAAGTGTGAGGAGTGCTCATGAGGACTCCTAACAAGCTAGGAAGTCTTAAAATGGGCTGCTACTGGTCATGGATGGATGCATCAGACTCACATATTCCAGCAAAAGGAGAGGCATTCAAACATACATAATGAATTAAATCACAGTGCGGAGGTAGAGAGGGTTAGATACCAGAAAGTCTAAATCAAAAGTAGCCAAGAAACTGTATACTTAAGCCTGTATAGATTGGCTGAATTTTCTTTTAATATCGTCAAACTAGGTTAGCCATCTCTCAAACTTTTCACTCTGCTTTTCATTTGGGTCAGCCCTCATCCCTAAGCACTGTTTTACATAAACACCCTCAGTTGATTTGATTGAGAGCCCTTTTGATGTTTTGACCTGCCTTTTTATCAAGTCCTCTGCATCTGTCGAGCTAACGAACTCTATTCAGCCCATATCTAAAGCATAGTGAGTTATTCCTGTCAGGCCTCGCAGTCAGCATCTTGATCATTACCCAAGGTCTTGGGGCAGCGTCAACATGAAACCTCATTCCCAATACTGTCTTATAATTTGAGAGCTCTTTGGAAGTCTTTCCTCAAAGGGAAATGATGACACTGATGCACTTTGAGAGTCAAAGTGCCTGGTTGGGAGGAAAACCCTTCATTTCTCAGATACAGAATCTGGTTTATATGAGGCAGTTTAATAACTGGCAGGCTGCTTACATAAGACTGTGGAGGTTACAAAGACAGATACACAGGATCTTCCCATAGGCTGCTAAACCACCGAACCTTTGTTACACAAAGTCAGACAAGTCCCGAGGAAGGATACAGTGAATAAGAAATGGTGTGATATTACATCACCACACACGGAGCTCCACCTTGGCTGTCTGATAAAAGCTCATTTGAGCCATTACAGAAGGTAACGCTGCCAAATTGCATGCCATTAAGCATTCTACACTGCAAAAAAAATCTCCATTTTAACAGGTCATTTAGTCTCACGTTCAGTGTTAAAATCTTGCATTTCAGCGGAAAAAAAATCTCCCAGTGGAATGAGATAACCCCGCTTGTTTCCAGTGCAGTTTCAGGAATTAGAACTATGTTGAAAGAAGTCAGAATAAGGCAGATGGGGCCACTACTGTCAAGAAAATGACACTTGATTCAAGAAATGTCTGGAAAACAAGCGTGATTATCTCATCCTCCGAGAAGATTTTTTTTAACACTGAATATGAGATAGATGACTTGTTAAGATGGAGATTCTTCTGCAGTGTAGTGGAAAAAAACAATTCTTTCCATCAAGACCCGCTCGGCTTCTAACTGTAGCATAAATCAGAAAAGAAATTTGGTAGAAGTTTGGTAGAATTTGCAAGTCTCTAAGCCAGAAATTTGTTTACTGAGGCAATCAGAATATTCACTGTTCTGTAAACTCGCATCATTTCAGTATATGTGCGCGTGTGGCTGCCGCTGTTCCTGTAGTTCCTTGTCTGTGTCTGTATGTCGCTGTTGTTTACCTCCGCGTATACAAAGACCTGCCACTGTGTAGAGGGGCCCCGTTGACAGGTAACAATGCCACTGGCGGAGGGGGGTCCCAGCAGAACCAGCAGTCCTTCAGGAACAGAGCCTAGAAATAGCGCTGCCATGGGGTTCACAAGGCCCCATTACCGGAGCACTGCTCCAATAACAACGGCAGCAGTCCAATAAAGACCTCCGCTGCCTGTTATAAATCCACGATAAATTCAGGTCTATTTGCAGATAAACAAGAGGGTTTTGTGTTTGTAATTGACAGTATTACATTGAATCTGGCAGAGAAATGATGACATATCCGCGAGGCCACCAGTAGGGTGGCTAAATAAGGAAAGAAGAGGAAAAAGCCGCCTTAACCTGATGGACAGACTACATACCATGACCTGTAAAGGCTTGGATTGAACTAAATACCATCTGGATGAAAGACCTAATTACTCACTTCATGTTCTCTTTAGTAAATTGAAAAGATCTTGACAGTCGCTTTCTTCCTTTTTAGAACAGTATATAACACGTTGCCAGAATAAATATTTCCAAGGTATATAACATACCATAATATTGCCTGTGTATTATATGGATCCATTTTTATGCGATGTTTTCAGGCAGCTCTGGGTATTTTGTGCAAGTATGACAAAGATGTGTAATCAAACTCCCTTGATGCTGTTTGCAAGTGAGAAAATGGAACACACATCTTCGCGCTAGACTTGTGAAATAACAGCTGGGATGCAATATAGACTGAAACGAAGGGTGTTTCTTGTTCACCTTGAATCCTGGCTCAGATCCCAGATACAAACAAGTAAAAAGTGGAGACAAACTTCAGTTCAAAGAAGAAGTAGCCCATATGCTCATGCATAATCATAATGTTCAATATCCTAATCTAAGAGATTATCGTAAAATCGAATAGTGACAAGGACACAAAAGTATTCCCATTATGGTAGCATTGAGCATTATCTCATATTAATCTTGAACCGATCTGAGCTTAATGACTTGTGTAAAAGGAGCAAAATGTCAAGGACAGACAGCATCCCGTTTACACAATCTGACTCAAATTCACCACTGAAGGCAACATCTGATGCAGCATTGGATCCCTTAACAGTAGTCTCAAAACCAGAGAGGTTTCCCTAAAAAGGCCCCTGATGCATGACATGTGAGACAAAACAGTGGTTGTAATACACACACACAAAAAAGAGACGCTTGGCAGTCTGTCTTGTCACTTACGCCTAACGTCTTTGAAGTAGATGGTCTGTCTGTTGGGGTTTAGCAGCTGGATGACGGAGTCGTCGTTGTTCTTCACTCTGCAGCTGATAGTGGCCGTTTCCCCCTCGATCACCGACACGTTATCAGTTGCCAAGTTCTGCCCTTCAACTTTACAACACAGGCAAACAGAGACAAGAGAATGAAATTAAAATGAGATCTTGGACGGATATTTGCAGCACATCAAATATTTATATTTCACACAATAGGGACTGTACGTCAACACACACACCGTGTAAAGACATGTAAATAGGCCCTATAGATATAAAGTAGATTTGTCTGTTTGCAGCCATGTCTAATCCTTTTAATATAAGAGCCATGTGCAATGTTTGTCACTATTGATCTCCCCCAGCTCAGAGTGGGCCCTGTGAGTCAGTGCCAGATGGGCTGCAAGCTCCACTGCCCACGAAGGTAGGGAGAGAGAAGAGGATAGGAAGAAAAAAGAGACAAAGAAAAAGAGTATAAGCGAAAGTGGTAGGTAGTAGATATGGGAGGGG
>OMKZ01020633.1:0-12945 GCA_900302535.1 Neoniphon sammara | reverse complement strand
TGGGGGTGGGATAGGATGAGAGGAGGAGTAAAAGAGAGAGAAAGAAAGGGGGAGAGGGATGGAGAGAAACAGAGAAGAGAGAGAGAGAGATGAGCCACGCTGGATGCTGTTTATGGCTAAGCTTTATCAGAGCGATCCATCTGAGGTTCCATGTGACCAATGTGTGCTCAGTGTGTTCAGCAGCTCTGTTCTGTATCTCTAGGAATAAAAGTGCTGTAAGCCACCGAGTCACATGCTGTACTTGGGCATCGCTGCCACTGACAGGACCTGGACCTCGTCACAATAACTTACACCGTACACCTCGCGCCGAGCCCCTCTGGTTTTTCGAAATGAAGCTTGGCTTTGTTTCCCGTCTTCCAAGTGAAGGAGGAAGAGAATCAAAAGTCACCTTGTGCTATATTTATCTGGCAGGAGCCAAAAAAGCGTAAGGAGAATGGAGGATGCTTTTAAATGCCTCAGATTCGCACCAGCAGAGGAACAAGACACTCAGCCACAGCCCCAAGGAAACATCAAAAGCACATTTGCATGCCCGAGTTGTCAGACACCTCTATTGCATTCTGACATTTACAAAGTGGGGAAAAAAACACCTGCATTTTCAGATAGTGATAATGGGAATAGACAGCCAAACTAACATGATTCAAAATGAACTCTGTGAATGTGGCAAGCAATAATAAATTAACCTCCTGCAGAGGAAAGCTCCTCAGACCTGTCTGATGCAATGAACTACGCATTTCATTCAGCACTGCAGCTCATGTTCATGACACAAGGAGGGTAATAGCTGAAAATGGACATTGAATATGTGCAAAAACTGCACACTACAGGCTATTAGTGTTTAATATAAGAAAATAAAATAAAATTTGAATGCTGCTTTTAATCCACATCCAGGTGAATTTTTATGGCCATACTGTGAGAGACCAGTGTTAAATTCTGGGAGGAAAAGTTAATAATATGACCTACTGCTGTATCGAGAGCATCATATCAAAATGATGTTCATGTAATGTCCTGAAATGTTATGTGTAGGTGTGTAATGAAATTGAGTGCGTCGAAGCCCCAACCAGCTCTGCTAAACTTGTGCTAAGTGTGACAGAAGATGAGGCAAAAGCGTTGTGAAGTGTTTTGATGTCTGTTTTATTTCAGCACTGTAAAAGTAATATATTTGGCAGTCAAAACAGCAACATAGAGCAGCCTCAAAGCAAGGTTATTCTGCTCCCAATCTGTTGGACTGAGAGAAAGGGAATGCAATAGATAAATTCTCCATAAGGTTTAGGAGCCCTAAGCAAGGTTGGTCCCCCTCCAATATCCCAGCCTAGGCTCATCTCCAATTCAAAACACACATAAATAACGTCGCTGTGATTAGCAATCCCATCAAAGTGAAAACAGGCCACTTTGTGGAACATGGAGGGTTTTCGCAATTGGAGTAAACATTTTCAATTGCCTCGGCATCCTGGTCATGATTGGGTGCAAATGAGGAGAGGCAGTCATTAATTCTGGGAGGTGGGTGGGGACGGGGGGAGTGGGCAGAGGCATGGCACAGATGACTGGCTGATAAATTCACACTCATTCCAGCAGCTGTCTGGGAGAGTAAAGTGCCTGTATCTCTACACATGGCTGCCCTCCTGTTCCTGCATCACAACATACTGAATGAAACAGTCAGAGGGAAATACAGACCTTCAAAAGTCTGTGCACTCTCTGAGGGGATGTACAATCTGGCTTGAAGTGTCTGGCATGAAGGCTCATCAACCATCCTCAAAATGCAAAACAGCACCAACTCCAGCCAATTTTTGCAGAATTTGACGAAAATCAGGAAATACTATCAAACCAGCTTCTCCATCAGGAGTTTGGAAATGGGCACCTTTTGAATCAAGTTCTCTCTCTCTTTGAACTTTCCCCTCTTGTTTTCACATCAAAAGACATGAAAGGGGCAGCAAAAAGCAGGACAGCCGGCCCCCAATTCCTCTCCCCTGAGTCACCGCTGTCTGGCACAGCCTTGTCCTTTCAAGGAACAACCAGGACGATAGACAGTCATTAACAATGAAAGTTTCTCTCTCTCTCCTTCTCTGATGCTGCCTTTTCTCTGCTACGTCTTCATCCCCCCGCTCAGTCATTAAACCTTGATTCTCATGATGAAATGCTGTTTTGAGGATGTTCACAAGTAAAAGGCCTCTGTCTTTAGGCATAATTAATGATATGCCATTTTTCATGGCCCTTTGCACAGAGAGATTTCATAAATTTTCTTGCCCACTAATTTGACCGTCTTTTTACCAAAGACGTGCTTTCTTAAAAGTTTCGTGTTCACATCTATATAATGATGCTTGAGTGTGAAAGCAAAAAAACATCAGTTCAACTAGGAAAAAATTGCTCTTTTCTTTTGTTCTGTTATGAAACATGATGATACATGATGTCATATTCTGACATAAATGATATGATCAATATATAACATAATTGTCAGGTATTTTTCTTTTTTTTTGCCCAGTTTGAGAGGTGTAACATCATTTAAAAATTGAGAATTACTTTCATAAGAAGCTTCAAATAGTAGAATATACATTGGCAAAAAAAAAGAAAACAGCAACCGTGAACATTTATGCAAAAATGCAGAGATTGACTGACTGGGATGAATAGTCAATCAACAGGAACAGACAGACAGAAACAAACAGTGCCAGATGAACAGCAGATAGCAATATAAAGTGTACCTGTCATGGTTTCAGCAGCTCCTGCTGCAGCGCAGGCAAGGACGGGAGGAGAAAAGAAGAAAACAGACAGGTTGTGAGTAGAGAGAATGCAAGCAGAGAGCCAAATTCCAATAATATCAAACAGTTATTTATAATTTCTAAACAGGATGCTGAAATTCTTTCGGTTGAACCTCCCTAGGGCTCCAATCGATGTTATTTGTTAAATAATCCACTAATTAATAGCATTCTTTCATATGTATTAGCTGGAAAAAATACAAGAAATCACCATAAAGACACATTTTTTCTAAACATCCAACCATTTAATTGTTTCAAAAGAGTGTGGCATTTTGTGAATTTTTTTTCTCCGTGTGTTTTTTCTTGGTGTCATATTAATATGGAAGAGCACGTTGGATATTTGGACTTTGTTTTCACTCCATCTCTCTGATTGAGATTCCAGCCAGCCCTGTGCTGGAGCAGCCACTGCCTGGAGACGCTCCCCTGGGACCCTCGGTGTATACTGGTGAAGAGAGCACCCATTCGGAACGGTGCCCACCCAGACTGGCATCTCACAGGGCATGGGAGACTGGCGTGTTCCCAAGTCCCCGCAGCAGCGCTCGGGGCCTGTACCCTTGGGAGGGTTTCCATCATTCATTGTCTGCGATTCATAAACAACACCCCTCTACCCTGCGGCCTTTGCTGCATATCTACATCTACATTTTTATTCTCACCCACCATTTTTCTATTATGTTCGCGTTTCACACAGACTTCTTTACTCTTCTCTCTGGCTGGGTGCAATGTGAGTTTCGTCGCCTAGTGCTATGTTGAAGTGACTGGTTGCCTCAGTTGTCATTGCCAGTGTAATAAGGGTATGAGGTATGACACATGTCCTTCTTATGCTCCTTTGTGCATTTTCAGGGTGTCAGCAATTCCCAAAGGACGAGAAAAGTATGAGTGACAAATCACATGCAATGGAAAACAAAGTTTGAACGTTGCCCAGGAGCCTGCTGCTACACTGCATCCCATCTTAAGTCACCGCATTAAAACTTCAGGCCTAAATCAGAACATCAACATCAACGTTGTTATGAGATTACCCACGACAAATCCTTTTCATTGTTATTTGTTATTAAAACACTTCTGCTTCAATTGACAGTGATTTGAACAAGAGGGGGACCACATGCGATAGCGGTTGAAAGCCAGATTCAAACTTGAGCTTGAATGAGCACACCGTATGTGTCCCAGTCCAAGCAGCCCCCAGGACACCCCATAATGAGGTTTTTGAGCTGCTTTAATTGCCAGGTAATTATAATGTTGTAGCAACATTATGTAAATTACTCATTACCATCTTGTATGTGTATATGAACCATATCTGTTCTCATTTTATATTATTTTGTTAGGAGAAGCACCGGATAACACAGGAAAAAGGCAGTGCTGTGATTTTCCGAGCTGCTCAGTGTGTAATCTCGTCGACTCGGACCGATATCCTAACAGAGGGAGTTGTGATATAGTGTGGTGACACCTTCTCTAACCCTTCAGTATGATCCACTTCCTGCTGGTGGCCCCGGAAAGGACTATAAATAGTTTTGTGGTGGTGTGTCTGCTGAGCAACCCGTCTCTCCTCTGTACCTGCAGCACATTAGGTAGGAGTTATGAGGTGCCAGCTCGCCTGTGATTAGATGTCATGGCTGTCGCTCTGCTTAGACAGCACTGATAGACAGATTTCTGGGGAAATGCGTGTGATGCCATTCGTGCAAGTGCGGCCATTGCACCAATCTGTCAATCACACAGGATGAGACCGGGCAGGCCAACCATCCTCCAAATAATGTCTGTCCTTGTCTCCTCACCTCCTCTCCTTTTCATCCAGATCTCATCCTCTCACGCCACAGAATGAGCGGCATTATGTTCAGTAAGATAACAGTGGAGCGTTTCCACTTTCCACCCACAGTAATGCTGCATTTCTTGCCAGAAACATGTTCATTGTGAACATTTGAAATGGCAGATTCTTGCACTGCATTATGTACTCCATAAGAGGTGTTCCGCTATTCAGGCATCTGTGTTCAGCCCATTGTCACCCCAATGAATCCATAATAATCCAAACAACTTTTTCCGTCACCGAGGCAAACTGAGATCTCAGGAGACTGATGTCTGTGTAGTAAGAATGGTACACAGCGTCTCTCTCTCTCCCATGCTTTCTCTCTCTCTTGCTACTGCTCAGTAAAAGCAGTGGGGTAACACTAATGAGGCAACATTTCTTCTCAGTACTACTGTGATGTCTTTGAATTAATGTTCTTCCTTTCAGGTAAAACATTCCCTTGCTTATTTATGCTCATGATCTGCAGCTTGTTGCGTGTCAACCAAGTGTGTGATCGCACTGCATAAGAGGACATAGCAGAGTTGAATGCTGGAACTCTGTGTAGCTCCCTATTGAGAGCCACATTGGCTACCTCTGCGTGTGTGTGTTTGTGTGTGTGTGTGTGTGTCTGTGTGTGTATGCATGCGTCTGTGGAGGCACGTGTATGTGGAGGGAGACTGACTGACTGTGTGTAACCCACTGAGTTTTCATTTAATTAAAAGGATCAGAGGAGGGCTTCAGACTTTTCTCTTCAAGGAAATCTGATGGGGAAGCCAGCTCCTGCAGAGTGGACCCAACAAACACAGATCGACTTTTGTGGTCATCATTTTCAGAAAAGCAAGCCATCAAAGCATTTAAAAAAAAATTTAAAAATAAAAATAAAAAAAAAACACTGGCCGGTGCTTTAATGAATACATCTGATGTCAGCCAGGCTCATTTGTAGTCCACATTAAATAAATCAAATAATCTCTGTGTAAAGATTTTTTTTTTTTTTTTTTTGCATGTGGCTACCATGCTTGGTTGACTTTATTCTAACAGACCATGCCATTTATACAGCCACTTAGGACTCCTGTTGTTGTTAATTACATTTCATATAGGCTGACCTGGTTGTTTTCTTCTCAGCTACAGAGAAATCCAGTCCAACCTGTCAGCGAGCTATCAGAAAACACTCACCTGTTAACACCACTGGGAATATTCAGATTAATTCCTCCCTAGAGCCATCTGAAATATATTAATCAGGTAAGCTTACAGGGGATATCAAGCATGTTACCACTCAATAAATTGTGGTAAAAGGAGATTTTGTACATATCCCCACAGAGGTGGCTAATTGCTTATTATTGATGGGATATGTTATGTAAATGGCTGATCTATGACCTGAATGGCAATGCTGTGGTTTCATGGAACCCAGGAGGACATATGTAAAAGAAAAGACCTACTACTTATGCAGATTAACGCAATAATCCTTGGGAAATGCTGGCATACAAGCCTAGACATATTGGATTTGGTGCCCTGTTTCCTCATAAAAATTGTCACATTTGGTAAAGTTGCGCTATGGGTACCTATGATTGCACAAAAATAACAGTGGGTGCTCTTAGGTTCTTAGGAATAAAGGGCTAAAATTAAGATATTTCCACATCAATTGATGTCTTTAAAAAGTGACAATACAAGGTGTGTAATCTCCATGGTGTAAGAGTCTGCTTCTTGTCTCTCAGAAACACAACAGAACGTCTTTGCAGCTGACACAAAAGCAGCAAACAGCAGCAAGCCGCTTTAATGACAACTCTGTACAGCTCAGGTAGTGCAGTCGTGTCAAGAAGAACCAAAAAAAAAGAAAGAAAGAAAGAAAGAAAGAAAAAAAGCACTAACATGCTTCTTACAAGATGCCAGGCTGCTGTTCCACACAGCCACACATGACAGACACAAAGCTGTTGCACTGTAGCTCTCCCAGGTGCACAAATAAATGGTTTCAAAATGCAAAAATGAAAGTCAAATAACTAAATAACAGTCACTTAATATTGCTATGGCACTTCTGTCACTGGGTAATTTGACATAATGTAATAACAACTATTCTACTAGGTATAAGGCAAGCCAGAAGCAGCAATGTGGCTGGGTGATATATCAACATTGTGATATAAGACTAGATATCTGGGATTGTGGATATTATAACATCATGATACGGCATATGTGCTGCTGCTTTTCCTGGTTTTAAAGGCTGCATTGCAATAAGAGATGCAATTTTCTGAACTGTTCCAGCTGCCTCTACCTGCTTGATCATCATATCCACACTAATGATTGTTTAGCAAAAATATTTGTACATATATCTTGGGAACGCATTAATATTCATCTCTACAATATCGCCACAATATTGATATCAAAGGTATTTGGTCAAAGATATTGTGATATTTGATTTTGTCCATGTCACCCAGCCCTATGCAGCAATATAAGCATCCACTATTAAACCAAACTGATTTTGGCAAATGCAAAAACTTCAAAGATCTATAATATGCTATGCTGCTATGTTGCCCTGCCAGAAGAATGAAAATCCTTTTTCACTTGAAGATGGTATTTTTTCCGTGGTTGTCTGCACTTTCTTAACATATTTCTAAACAGACTTCCAGGACTGTTTACCTGTCCTACCAAAAAGCACCTGTCTTATGAGCCACCAGAGCCAAGTCGTGCTTCTTTCATCTATAATCTGTATAACTGACTAGCTGCATTTATTGGAATGTACAAGGATTTCCTTTTCCTAGTAGTTATGTTGTGTTTACAAGACTGGTTGACCAAGCGTTGATTAAGTGCAGCAGTTGCAGTGTGATCCAAACCCGTTCCAGGCAGCAGAAAGCGATCCATGGTAAACTTAACCTCTGGCAACGAAACACATCACATCTTATTCAGATTGTCTATTTCAGTGACACTGTATTTTCCATCTTTCTCCTCAGAGGCAGCAGGCGCCACGAAGCCTCTGTTCAGCCGAGTCTCAGGTGTAAAGAAAGTTGCAGCAGGAGTGTGTTTGTTACCACGAGAGAGCAACCAAAGCTCTGATTCGACGCGCAGCTCTGCCCGGATCAAAATGCACAAAGAACTTTTCAAATCAAAGCGTCAAAAGAGTCTTGCGGGATAATCATTCTATTCTAGAGACAGTGTAATGCTTCACCTATACTACGCTATCAGGAGAACTCATATGAGCAACGTTCAACAATGTGGGTGTGGGTGTGGGTGTATGTTTGGTATAGCTTGTCTACTGGTATATCTGCTTACTCACAATGAATGCACACACACACACACACACATTTGTTTGTGTGTGTGAGGGGTAATTAGGACATTAGGAGAAGCTTCTGACAGGCTTGTCATCGCCACAGCCTGCCCAGTGGAAAGGAGGTGGCCAGAGGGGTAAGTGGGGGTCCAGAAGGGTCAAGAGACAGCTGCTGCACCACCACTCACTGTCTGGAAGCTCTCAGAGAATATTAAACCACTGGGGCCTCAGCCAAGATGCTCCCTCATTTACGGAAAACACAAAGCCTTTTCACAGGGAGGTAGCAACTAATTTATGCTGCCGGACTGCTATAGAAGTCCTATTGTTTCTACACTGACGCACAAAAACATAAGCATAAGAAGACCATAATAAATGATGATGGCATCGAGGTAATTGAGCAATTTTGTAAATCACTAAATGTGAAATTCAATGATTGTTGTTCTCATTTTTCACTCACAAAAAAGGTTGTTTTGGTTGTTTTTTTTTTGTTTTTTTTTTGCTGTTGCATGATGATAAATTTGTGTGGTCTTCTGCCTCCTGTGTGTCTGCCTCCAGCAGAGATGCTCTATTACAATATGAGACATATTAAATACATCGCCCATGGCTGATGACCTTGGTGATGGCATATCATTAATTGTATAGATGGATTATTATCATCACAACAATAACATGGCTGCTTTTCTGCTCCATTCTCTGCAGCACCTGTGCCCATTCTCTCGCTGCCTCTGCTCATATACTCATAATCACATCTATCAGCTCAAAACGTTAACTGCATCCGGGGACGCTAAACACGTCCATTTGTTTGCGGTTGTAATGTCTTTTGTGTGCCTCAATCAGACACCTGTCATACACACACCTGCTACCTCAGTGCTAAGAGAAAAGGCCGAGGGAAGGCCTTTTGTTTCCTCACAGAGTTTATAATCAGCACGTTGTTTCCAATCTTCTTCCACCATTTTTCAATTTCCCATTTCCCTTTTCTCAGTCAAATCACTGCTATCAATCAGGTGTGTGTTTGAGAGGGGGGGAGAGAGAGAGAGAGAGAGAGAGAGAGGGAGAAAGAGAGAGAGAGAGAGAGAGAGGTGGGAGAGAGAGAGAGAGAGAGAGAGAGAAAGAGAGAGAGAGAGAGAGAGAGAGAGGTGGGCGAAGTTCCTTGATGGAACCATCTCCAGCCCTGGGTCTCATTAGTCAGAGATTGCAGGAGGAAATGTGTGTGTGCATGTCCGCACCTGTGTGTGTATGTGTGAGTGTGTGTCAATATAAGGCCATTTAACATCCCCCGTTCCATCCAAATGATGCACAATGTACACAGCTGACATTACGCTCTCCATTTGAGTTGCTCTAAATGGATACTCAACCCAGTAAGTTCTATTATATTTTGCCCTCTACCTCTCCTCTGGTAAGCGATATCATAACCGAAGATGACCTACAACATCAAAAGAATTACTCTTCTCCATATCGGCATGCGGCGCCATACCATGAAAACAGCTCAGAGATGAATGCAGCTGATTGATATTGCAATCAATATGAATCATACCATAACAGCTGCATAGGCACTTGTTATCTGAAGTCTTATTGATCTCATGTGACAAGAGGAGCTTATATTATTGACATCTTTGAAGGGAGGAAACTGAGCCTTTCTGATAGTCTGATCATCTAGCACACCAGGCATTAGAACAAAAATAGCACAGTCCTCTGTTAACATACATCAGACACAAATTCTGCAACAAATAGAGGTGGTGAATAAAAGACGAGCAAACACAATAAGTCCAGATTATTGCCGACGTGGCAATATGCTCTATGTTTTACAGAGTGTATTGATTAAAAGGGAGATCTATTTGAAGTGGCCGTACAAAATGGCAACTATAGTAAATTCACAATGGCAGGGTAATATACGGCTTCACTGCTTTCATTTATTCACAGCTTGACATTTCCTCCCTTCCACGAAGAGTGTGCTCTAACTGTGTGCCAATGGCCACATCATTTAGACTGGACCAACATGAATATTTAACATTAGTGCTTGGCTCGTAGCTTCCAGAAAATGAATTATTTTTAGTGGGCTTTGCAGAGGCACCGTGAAAAACCCTCACTCTGGTGATGAATCACTGAAGAGTTTATGTTGTATTAAGCAGGCAAAACAAATGGCTATCAATCATTTGGAGCTGCCATGCCGGCCAGCCTCAAATGCATGCATCCCTTCCCCTTTCAGAGATTCTGTAGGTTTTCAGCAGCATCAGCTGCCAGAGCCCAGAGCCTTGGGTTTGTAAAAAAAAAAAAAAAAAAAAAAAAAAAAAAAAAAAAGAAAAAGGTCAGCCTTGGGTTCACTGGTATTTGTTGACGAGCCTTGTCTGAGAGGAAAAGAGGCTGAGGATGCACTACAGGTAAAAATGTTGGCTACTACACTGCAGCTTTGGGTAAATTGAAATAATAATGTAAATATAGTTTGTATGATAAAGAATTAAACTCTCCATCTTTTACAAATACAATCTGATGCAACTGCAAATAAATAGTACCTCCTCTAGAATTAAAAATGGAATTAAAGAAGCTTCTTGCTCCTCCAAAATTAAGAGGGTTGGGATTAAACCAAAGTGTGCATAAAGGAGGAGTCCTTATGAATGATTAAATCAGCTCTTCATGCCTCCCCTACCTGCCTTGAGTAGTTTTATTTGATTGGCTACGTAATTACCTTAACACTAGTTAATTGCTAGTTAATTTACCTCTCATAGCAACCACATAACTCTTAAGAAGGCTGCCAATCAGCAACTTAAAAATGACGCATGTATTCGTAAAGAACTCTCTCTCTCTCTCTCTCTCTCTCTCTCATACACACACACACACACGCGCGCACGCAACAAGTGCAGAAACGCTGGTGAGACATACCAGCTTTAAAGATTCTCGAATTACTTGACAGTTTCATTAAGACAGATTATTGTGACCCTGAAGTTTTAATCTTCCAGATAAAGTGAAGCTGTTTTTACAACCAACCTCAAGGATGCACTTCGTTTCCAACAGCATCCAACCTGGGATGAGATTTGGCCTCCCTAACATACAATCTGAATTGCTTCAATTGATTAAACAGAAACTGGCAGGCTGAGCAGACCAGAGTACAACCCGTCCCCACAGCCATCGGCAACTGCGGACACAAGATTGAGGGTAAGATATCTCCGAGTGGCCTGGCACCTGAGTCAGAGAGATAGCCCTGCTTACTTGGGGAAGGGGGTGGGGGTCAAACTAGAGACAGACTGGGTGGCTATGCCAGTGTTTCCCCTGCAGGTTAATATTTTATGGTTGTGCGATACGGTTCAGATGACATGACAGAGTTTGAAATGACTGAGAGTCAGCATGCAGGCAGCAAGAGTTCAGTGATTTATTAGATGGGTGAGTGTCTGGCACAGGGGAGAGTGAGAGTGAATCTGAGAAGTTTGTTAGTAGGTGTTAATGTCAGGGAAAGATGTCTCAAAGTGACTCAAGTTTGTGTTTGTGTGTGTACGCGTGCAATGAGTGAGTGCTGTCTGCAAGCTGAGCCCATTAAAAAGCAGAGGCACCAGGGTTACAGATGTGTCTCTCTCTGAGCCCAACATGAAACACAGGAAACGGCCTCTTTGATCATTACCTACCTGTCAGTCTGCCCTCCGCAGGGACCGCCCATTACTACTCCTGATGTGCTGCACTGACAGGCCAGAAACACACATGCAAACCAAATACATACAGAAAAAAGTAGCTAACAGGCATCATCATTCAAACGCATCCCCAAGGAGGTATAACCATGACGACCAATAGTGTGAGCAATGCATAGTTTGTTATCACTCTACTGGATCCCAATTACTCTCAGTGACTGTGGGGTCGACTCCCACTCTCATACCTATGGGGAATATAGTTTCAATCCACCAGACTTGTACAGTATGTTTTTGAGATGTAGTAGAAAACCTAAAAAACTTTAACCTTCCTAAAGATTTTTCTCATACATCTGCAAAAGATGCTAAAAACATTCCAGCACAGCATAAGTCAGCATAAGTGCCACACTTGCAGTGGAAACTGGTTTCAGCAGGAAATAACATGTTTGCGGAAAAAAAAATAAGCACCACATTCGCTCCAGCTACTGCAGTGTGCAAAGGCTTTCTGGCCAAGCTACAATTCTTCTCACACCAGCTCTCAGTGTGAGCCCATCTGCAGCTGGCCTAAAATATCACCACTAGTTGCGCTGCTTTTGTTTACATCGCTATGCAAAAGTCTGGTGGTCAACTTTTTCAAAATGAACCCGCTGTGAGTTATCTGCACCTTCATGATCAATCAAACACTTTTTAAGTCGTCATATTCCCTCAGCTGCCTCTGACGCTTTTTCACCGCACCCGCAGTTGATGTTTTGTCACTGCTATTTCCAATTTCCTTAGGTTACGGTTACCTTCCTTAATCTTCATGTGCCCCACTGGCATGGGGTGTAAATAAACAAACAATATGAAGCCGTAGCAAAAGTGTACAGAAATTTGTATGCAGCACCATAATCTGCTGTGTTTCTATTTTGGGCAAGTTCAACACTGTTGGTAGTATTTGGTTGGCTTAACTTAGTTAGTCAAACTTGATTACAGCAATTTACATGGATTATATAGTAATGCTAGTGACATATATTTCTATTGAAAAAGCTAAGACACCCCTGTAACTACTTTGGGGATATGTTGGGTGATACCACCACTGACACCATTAGAATATATTACACTGTGCATTTCAAGGTAATGTTTGCTGCTTAATTTGAAAACTGTTTTAAGGACAGGATATGAGCATACACAGAGAAAAAAAATGCTGCTACATGTGACATAGCATACACTGATGATACTTTAGAGTTTCACAGAGAAACAGGCATATTCCAAACCTCCTGATAGAGTCTCACATAATGTCATCTCCACCATGCTGCCAGCACTGTGGCATCACACCACCAGCAGCATCAGATCTACAGTATCTGCATGACATCAAAGGCTGCTCACCAATCAAACAGACACCAAGCAAACCAGAGTCCAAAAAACTGACAGCATCACACTCATTCACAGGGACTTATTTCATCTGTACAGCTATACGTGGCACTGAGCCTGTATCCTCAACCCACAACGCAACCCAACACATTAATATGCTCACATTGTGCAAGGTTTGCTTGTCTCTCCCAGCACTTTCTGCTGAGTACTGCT
>OMKZ01020632.1:0-10129 GCA_900302535.1 Neoniphon sammara | reverse complement strand
AGAAGCAGCAAGGGAGCGTAACTAATTTCCACAGACGCAGGCTGGAACCCAGATACACACGCAGCTCTCTGTCTCTCCTAATGCCCTCTGTGAGCACAGCCTGGCACCCACTGCAGCACCCTGACAGCCACCCACAGCACCCTAGCAACTGCCTAGCAACGCCTGAGCAACCACCCACAACACCATGGCAACCGCCTAGCAACGCCCTAGCAACCACCCAGAACACCATAGCAACTGCCTATTAACACCCTAGCAACCATCAAGAACACCATAGCAACTGCTTAGCAACGCCATAGAAACCATTCAGAACACTCTAGCAACTGCCTAGCAACCACCCAGAAATTCACAGCAATGGCCTACCAACCACCCAGAACACCATAGCAACCGCTTAACAACGCTGTAGCAACCATGCACAACACCCTAGCAACTGCTTAGCAACCATCCAGAACACCATAGCAATAACCAAGAAACACCCCAGTGTACATGTGCTGTCCTAGCAGTGTGTATCAACCAAACTGCTTGACAGCAATCAGCCACAGTTTCTTCAGGAACTGCACTTTCTAGTTTTTATTTACAAATTTAAAAGCTGGTAGCAGATATTCCTAAGTGGAGCTGATATAACAGTTCCTGATTGTTTTTATCACCATGGGCTGCACTGGTATATTTGCCACCTGTGTTGACAGACTTTCATTCTCTGATACCATATACAAGGTTCATAAAACGTCTTGAAAGTTTGGAAATTGCATTATTTTAACTGTTACATTTTCAAGGTTAGGAATATGCTTGAATTCAGATGTACTCTTTGAAAAATGCTTGATTTTCAACATAATCTGGTGTTTCACCTACACAATCACTTGTAAAAAATAACTGTTTAATATTTGAAAGGATTCCATACTGTAGATATTAGAAGTACTAAATAATCCTAAAAAACTACAATCGAAGTTAAGTTAATATGAACAGCTGGGGAAAAAATAAACAATGTGACAATATACATTGATTGCTGTGGGTATAAAGGAATTCTGTAAACTATTTTTTGCAGTGTGTTCAAAGTATCAACTTAACTTAGATGATAAAGGCTTTGAGAGTTTGGAAATTTTGGTTTAGGTACCTTCAGCGTGCTTGAAAAGGGCTTGAATTTTACTCTGGGGAGGCTGTATGAACCCTGTGTCTTAGCTGATCTGACGTCTCTCCATTGGCATTGTGGGATATATTGATTCTGTTTTGGCAGCAAGTATCAAGTGCAGTCAGTAATTTTCATTTCGCGCTTTTCTTTGTCTCTCCCACAGGAGCCTGGGATATCAAAGGCGGGGCGGGTGAGGCGGATTCCTCGGGCAATTAAAGACCCGAAGGAGGCGCTTTGACAACACCCCCTGTTGCCGCGACAACATGGGGTGAGGAGCACCCCTCCTGTTCTTCTCCCCTCTAAACGGGGCGTGCGGTGGCTCGACAGAGGCGTGAGGAAGAAAAAGGAAAAAACCCATCTTTCCAACTTTCTGCTGTCTCCTCCCTGTTTTACTCCTCCGTCCTCCATTTTGCAAACAGGGAGGACAGTTTTTTTGGTTTTGAGGGGGTGTGGCTTTGCGTTGCATCGCATCACCGCTGACATTTGCTTTTGTTTACCCTGCTGGAGCCAGGAAGTGGGCGTGGCTTACAGTCGAAGCAGCGAATCAAAGAGACGGCGGAGACACGGGACGACGGCGGTCTCCTAGCAACAGTTTGTCGACGACGAAATGTGTTTACGCGGTGCTCTCCTTGCATGTCGAGTGCAGCCATCTTGTTTTATACCTATCTTTAAAGGTCGTTAATGGTATTTTAATTTTTCCCTCTCCTCTTCAAACTTTTTATGCTTTTCCTTCTGAACTCATGAATAGCCTTTGGACTTTTGCTTTTTCTTGAGACTTTCTGAAAGTGTTTATTTCCCGTCGCTGTCACTGTCGCCATGAGAACAACAACAACGGCAATGAATAACAACAAAAATAAACAGCAAACTGAAACATCGCAATCTTATCTACTGAACTGGAGAATATCTTAAATGTTGCAAAAAATATATTGAGGAATGTACTTGTGTGGACTTGTATTAACCTGTGAATAATGATATTAATGATAAATCTTATGGTTTTACAAAGGTTCTACTGTTGTGGTACTAAAGTGGTTCTTAGTAGGCCGTCGTGTGACTCGTGTGGTCCGAGGCTACGCAGCCACGCTGCAAAAAAAAAAAATACAAAATAAAAAAAATGTTTCTGATGAGTCACTTCATCTAGACGTAAAACGTCTGACCAACGGGGTGTGAAGATTTCACTTGTTTTCAATGGCTGCTTCACTTTATCAATACTTTTATCACAACAAGTATCATAAAACAAGTTACATTGCTATCAAGGTCTGAACATTTAAATTGGAAATAAGTGATGTCATCTCACCCGGTGGTCATTTTATTTCCTCACCTGTTTT
The DNA here is from genome assembly GCA_900302535.1 of Neoniphon sammara. NCBI lineage: Eukaryota > Metazoa > Chordata > Actinopteri > Holocentriformes > Holocentridae > Neoniphon > Neoniphon sammara. The sequence goes on along the minus strand of OMKZ01020632.1, from coordinate 7,681 downwards.
AAGACAACTAGATGAAATGACTCAGCAAGTTGGATATTTTTGGCAGTTTAGGGTGAAGGTGTTCAGAGAAGGAGGAAGCATCAAGGACACAATAACAAAACATAACTACTCAATATATTACTCCTACTTTGCCACACTTATGGTCGTACTAAATGGTATAATATAATCATACAACAATTTAATGGATCTTGTGATGCACTGAGCTAAATTATTCGCTCTCCGGCCTGCTTCACAGACGTAGATTAAGCCTTTCCCGAGGTCAAAATCTTAAATTATTTATTTTCCCTCTACTGGTAATCTGTGGAAACCGTCCTGGCTTTGCTGCTTCCCCCTTTTGAGTAACTCCTTGGCCACTGTGCATATTATCAAAGCCAATTAATGCTGTTCTGTGTGTCCCTGCATGCGCTCCATACTTAGCCCCTCCCCCTGCCTCACAGTGTCGGGTGAAGTTGCCTCAAATCGAATGAATCTTTTACTGCAGATCGGCTTCAGGCGGTATTCCCAAATACTTTGTTTTGGCCTGCCTGTAGCACGGGATGGGCGGGGCTTACAGATCAGATTTAACAGCATGCGTCTTGTCATTTAGAGGAACATACACTTCACTGTCTGTCAAAAACTTTGCTGCACTGTCTAAACCTCCTGACGTGGTGTTGTACGTCTTGCTCCGCCCATCTGCTGCTCCAAGCAGGTTATAAACAAACATGAAGGCTACGTACGGACATTTGCAGCTTAAACACGTTGCAAATTTCAAGTCAAAGCAGACTGATTGAAAAAGAAGGAACCAATTTGTGTTAAGTTTCGCACCAACTCTCAAACTTTGAACCAACTGGGTTCAGTTGCGGAGTGTTGTTGTAGTTTCAAAATGGTTTCCAAAACCCAGTGAAGGATGATTGTGCGGCGAGCTTTACAGAACTTTTGAGAAAAGTCTCCTGTAGTTTTAGATGGGGTGTATTCAGCAAAGCAGGCATGTGAGTCAAATTTAAATCAGTGACGGTCAGCGCTTTGACTCGCGGTTTGCAGTGCATTTCAGTATCTGCATGTTGAATTATTTGTGACAATAATTTGACTCTGACTGAGGTTTACATGGATGTAAAATTTGTGTTTTAGAGGCAACTTCTACCCAGGTTTCACAGCAGTGATCCTTTAACTGTTAGAACTGCTAGGATTTACAAGAAGAACAGGTCACTATAAACCAGATTTATATGTCTGCAAGCTGTCTGCAGTACCAGATCGGTGGGGTTTGCCTCATAGTAAGATACAAAGATTGGCAGAAAATGTGGACAATCACAAGAGTTTTTCTGTGATTTATCTAATTGTTCTGATGCAGTAAACCCCGCCCCTCTGATATGACAAGAGGGTAAAAACAAACCGTAACAGTTGTAAATACAGTGTGACCAAAGCTTATGGAAAGAGAAAGCGGATCGACTGTGGAAGATGAAAAAAGACTGCAGTACTGTGTTTGGCCATCGGGGGCAGTGCTGAGCACTTGCTTAACAGAATATATGGAGGTCAATGGGGCTAAATGCTATAAAATGATCATCACAGCTGATTTCAAGTATTTACATGTAAGTGAGCTATTACTGTAATTGTTCTTCAACACAGTGTTTACAATGAAGACAGAATTATTACGATGACATACAATCAGCAGCACTTTGAAAAGATTTCCACTATGCTAGGCTATGTGATGTCAACTGGCTTCATAAATAAAGAAGGTAAAAACTTATTTCCCTAAATAGTTCCAGATTTGATTCATCTAAGCCAGTTTTCAATAAACAAAAATTAGAAAATTAGACTTTACAGATTTTTGGGGGGGGAAGTCCCATTGACTGCCATTCATTTTACTGTTAAGCCTTGTTTTAACGCTCTAAGTCGCCCTGATATTCTTGTAGGCTGAATATGGTGTGACCCGTTTCTGATTCAGATGGCTGAAAGTTGCATATAATGAGCTCTAGCCAGGAAATCACATCAGTGAGTGAGGCACTGAAGTTGTAAAGGATCATTTCTGTACATTGTCCCATACAGGTAAAGGGTTAGTTCACAAATTTTCTGTAAGCTGGATTTCCAGTGAATGTTTTTCTCAGTTTTTGTCGCGTTGGGTGAACTGACCCTTTACGTTGCAGCGTTACTGTGAGGCGTTTTAGATGTTCAACTCTGGTAGGATTGTGCTACTGTATCCATAGTGTGCCAGCTATACGCTCTACACCTTAGAGGCTTTAGTGGTGTTGTGCCAAGTGTGTACTGAGTTCAGTGGGTTGTAAGACATACAAGGAATGTGTGTGCGTGTGTGTGTGAGAGTGAGTGTGTGTGTGAGAGACAAAGTGTGCACTGCAAACGCGAAAGTTGCTGTATGTCGTACATTTCAAAGTTTACTGTATCTTGCCTTGCACTTTACAAAGAAGCAAATTTTACGGGGAAAAACAAATAGAGATCTGTGTGTGTATGCGTGTGTGTGTACATTGTAAAGGTTACGAGTGTTTTTTTTATTGATTTGATGACAAAAATATTCCTCCTATTTATGACAAATGTATATGGACAAAAGTGTGTTGATAAAATGTAATATAGCTAACCAAACGTGAAAGAATGTCAAAACATATATAGATATATAAATAGATGTTTATTACATCAGGGGTTGTACAATTTCACACATGCATTTTACACCAATGTCATAACGTGATGATGTCATTCCACTGCCACACCAATTTCACTGAAGTGTTATTCAGAAGTTTAGCCAACGTTGGTGGAACATTACTTTACCTTTCAGCCAAAGTTATTTAAATTATATTTCCAGTGTTACTATCAATTATAGGATACTAATCAATGTGAAATGTTTACACTATAAAAAAATAAGGTGTCTTGTTCAATGCATGTGTGTGTGTAGTTTGGGGTTGACAGGCATTTTTGTGAAATTTCAACAAAATATGGAAATTGCAGTGTGCATTGACGCAATATGTGCTCTTATTAAAGGATAAGTTTGGTATTTTTATACCCAGGCCGTATTAAAATGTTGATTCCCACCATTTATAATCATACATAGCACAACTTTAGCGCTAGCATTAGTGATGCTGAATTCACTCTGCTGCAGCTTCTTGCTAGCTTTCGAGACAATTGTTTTCAGCTTCAAAACCATTATATATGCTCTGATTTTTAAACAGGAAACTCGCAGTACGGTCAAATACATCTTGGAATTGTCCACTGAGAAAAAGGTTGCACACTGTGCTTTCCAGCACATTTTATTTAGCATTTAGCTTGGCTAAGTTATGCTAGCTACAACTTTCTCCGCGCTGCTCTGCAGAAGGTTACGAATGTTTGGGATGTGCTGTGATCGTTGTAAAAAGTAGCTCCAAACAGTAATGAACACTAGTTGTTCAAAACCTGTTCTGAATAAATGCAAAAATCCAATGTTCCATTTTCAAAATTGTTTAAGTTGTAGGAAGCATAACGTGGCCAGGTTAAATAAATAAAACCAATTCGGAAGCACTGTTTGTAATCTTTTTTTTTTTTTTTTTTGCCATAGACAATTTCAAGACATATTTGTGCCATGCGTTTCCTATTTTCAAAAAGGACTTTTAAAATGTAATTTTAATTTTCTCTATTGGACTGTGCTGAAGGCTAGCAAGAAGCTGCATCAGAGTGTTGAGCTCCTGAGTAAAGCAAGTGGTGCAGCTGTTATGTACAATTATAAATGATAGGTATCAACATTTTAATACAGTCTCGGTTGAAAAATACCAATCCTATTCTTGAGCATTTATTATGTTGAATATGACTACAAAAATGTGTCCATTTTGGGTTATTGGGGATGCTTGGCCCCACGTTTAGCTGTAATTGTTTGATAAAGTCATAATAAACACAAAGTGAACACACTGAAAATCCATTTTTCAGGAAAGAATAAAACAATATCACCTTAAAGCTACAGTCATTGGAACTACAAAAATTAGGACTGTTTGGACTCAAGTGAAAAATGAAATGCATGTAGTTAGTGATTTGCAGTGACTTTAAGAACCATGTAGTTTCAACTGTTAAATTACTTCTAATTCCAGGCATTTGTCAGTTGAGTCTGAACAGTCTTCACTTTGTTCCTCTGCAATTTTGATTATTGCAGCTTTAGGATTAATATATTTAAAATACAGATAGCTCTTGAAAAGTGTAATAATTTTTTCAACCAAGTTATCCATTTGTCTCATATATTTGAAAAGTATCACATTTTTTTTCTCTGTAAGTGTCCTGTTTTTTTTTTTTTTTTGGGGGGGGGTTTTTTGGGGGTTTTTTTTTTAAACTGCAAAAATGTCAAAATACTCTTCAGTTACAAGATGTCACATTGAGACGAGAAGAAACCGGAGCAGTGGATTACAAACGCTCAACCATTTTTGTGCAACAGTGTTCCACAGAAAACATTCGTGAACGCACCCCCTGATCTGATCAGCCTATATATATTTCGAGACTGTGTGCGCAGTGCTGGAAGCCAGATTAGATGTTGCACGACCCTGTACGTCGCAAGGTGTGTTATTGTGCTATCGTGTGCAGTGTGTAACAAAGACAAAGTCAGCGCAACCTTTTGGAGATTAAATGAGTTATTGAAGTGTCAACTGATGTGTGATGTGCTGATGATTATTCTGACTGCAAAAACACTTTATCTTAAAGGTAAAATCCACCTTACACATATTTTAGCAGAGATCCCAAGGTTTCCAAAGATCCCAAATCTGTCCTGCTTCCAGGGAAATGTGTATAAAATGATGCACAAGACATGTAGATCTTTTCTATTTGATGTAATGCTGCAGCCATAAAACAATGGCATCTTGGCTTTGAATATTTCACTCAATATAAGTGTGATGGAGCTTCAATGAAGCTGCAACCAGCAGAGACACAATATGGATGGACACTGTCCTACAATATGGGAAACATGTTTTTTTGTAACTTTGAAACTACTTAAGGGGAAGTTTAAGGGAAAAATCAGAATTTAAAGTGTGGGAAGAAGTGCATCCCAAAGCACCTAATATGACATCACTGACTGGGTGTGGCCAGAAGTTTCATGAGTGTTGACTCACTGTTTAAGCACCAGAGCAGCAAAACTGAAATGCAACATCTGACAATTCATTTTAGGATATTGTCCCAGATGTTTTGGTCAGTACTCTTCCACAGTTTAACTTGTTGTCCAGTGTCATCAGTGGATGTTTAATATTGTTGTGCTGTATCGTTGTAGTGTACTGTATCATATTGTCCTCTCTGTGCAATCAGACTGAATCTTTTCCCTCCACTGCTGTTCAGTGTGCTGCAGTTTTAAAACTAGACGGTTAGGAAGAGAAGGACTCAAACTGGCCCTCCTCCAGGTAATTACTGAGCAGTGAGAGTACAGTAATGTATGTAAATGTAATTAGTTACTCCCACCCTTATATAGGGGGAAAAATAACCATATAAGCTCTGCTGATCCAAACAAATGATCAACTATCAGATAAAAATGACACCTACACTAATAAAGTGTGAGTACAACAGTAACATGATCTCTATAGATATTGAATGGTAAACCTCAGATAAACCTCTCCAAAATGGCATTTTGAAGGAGAAATCCTCAATCTTTCGAGAACATGAAACTAGCTCCCCCCGCAGGCGAAACTGTGTCCCTGTCAGACATGAGGCAAAAAAAAAAAAAATACCCATACAGTATACAAATATAATATGTAAAAAAACATTTACATACATTTACATTTACAAATACATTTACTGTATATTACAAGCTGCTTGCATTTTTATGGATCTCAAGCATCTTCACACTTGACAGCTTGAAATATCCCTCTATACTATGAAGGACCACTTCACTGACCACCTCATTTCCAACCTTATCTCCATGTGTTTGTCATACATGCCTATATATACAATTACACTTGTCAGTGCCCTCATAGATGGGCTTATTTACCATCCAAAATCTTACACCATAAGTAGCAGCAAGAAAGACTACAGTGTTAGTTTTCCTGTTTTCTCTTCATTTGTAATCAAAATTAAAGTGCAGTCTTGTATAAAACTGTACTGTCCTCACAGCTTCCACATTGATTAGATTTACAAAACTTGTCCATATTGGTGCTTTCTTTCTTTCATGATATGCTGCTGTTCAGTTCAGGTGGGAGGTGAGCAGCTCCCTCAGATCTTGGTGAAGTAAAAGTGAAGTAAAAAGGACCATGGGAGTGAATGCTGAAATCACCAACCAGGATAATTTTGTGGTAGTCAGCACAATGGATTATAACAGATCAGAAAGTTCAGATAAAATGTTGATTTTAGGATTGGATGGAGGGGCTGACAACTGTAACAACACGTAAGTATGTCTAAGGGGAATTAAAGAAGCAACTCAAGGAAAATAAAAAGACAGAAAAACAGAACGTCAGGTATCAAAGACTATTTATTTACATACAATACTGAAGCTTAAAAATAATCTTCAGGGCGAACCCAGGCCAAAATAACAAACAAAACCCAACTAACTGAAGTCAAATGTCTCCCAAACTGCCATTTAAAAGAATTCTAAACTCCTTAACTCAGAAAAACAGGTGAAAATTGGAAAACCCCAAACAAAATGGCAGCTCACCTCTACCACACCTCTGGATACCCTCTAATGACACCGAGGTTTTCTATACAATAACTAATTAAGCTAATTCAAATGTCTATAATTAGCTTACACAAATCAATTCAAAGTAATCTGCCGAAAACACTACTAAACTAGAGACTATTAATCTTTAATGGCGAAGTCACACACACACACACACACAATGGCCAACAGGGCCCTGAAGGGAGCCCTCCCAGGTCTTATATTGCTGCAGGTCCTCGTTGACTCCAGGTGTAGTGAGGTCATCAGCCAATGAGGAGGCGAGGGTGGAGAACAACAACCTGTAGCACTCACATAAAAAGAAAAAAGTGGATCAGTGCAGTAAATTTCAGGAGTACTAAAATGATCACAACCTGGAGGACAAACCTCAGCCAGCTGGTCCTGGTCCCCTGGGTTCAACCAAGCCTCAGATACAAGAAATTTAAATATGCAGAGGAAATTAAATCATTTAAGACAAACCTCTTGTTGAGAGAGATCTCACATTCAGCAGTTTAACAGAGTGACTCTCAGTAATAATGGCATTAGCAGGAAGGACCAGAACCACCGACCTCAGAGTGTGTCTGTTTACACCTCCGACCTTTTCAGAGGAGAGCCTCTCAGCAGATATCGCAAATTTTAATTGACAGAACACTTTGCTGCAGAGATTTATCATGCAGCGGGTCTGCTGGGGGCGAGGTGGAAGGTACAATGAGGATAGAGGAATTAAACTGATTGACAGGAACAGATGTGTGCGTGAGTCTGTCTACCTCCCAGGTTTACTGCCCCCACCCCACCATCATCACCCATCTCCTCCACCTCCATCCCCTCATCCTGGTTGCTGCTGCGGCTCCGAGACTGGTCATCTTCTGTCGAGGCTTGCTGCCGCTCCCTCTGCCCCATGCTCCATCTACTATGTTAAATTTTATTATTATTTGATTTATTGTATAATCGCCCACTTGGTCGGCACCTATTGCACTCCTGGCGGGCCAGGAAGGGGCCTCCTCTCTCTGTGGTCCTTCCCAAGATTTCTTCCCTTTTTCCCTAACCTTGGGTTTTTTGGGGAGTTTTTTCTTGCCCGTTATGAGGGTTAAGTCAGGGGGTGTCGTCCTGTTTTGT